>VVHJ01024829.1:6176-21975 GCA_015107715.1 Tylochromis polylepis
CTCACTCATCCCCTCTTTTCGTCTACTCTGCTCGCCCGGCAGCATCAAGTCGATGGTGACCATCAAAACGGAAGAAGAGAGAGAGAGATTTTCAAAATAGAAGATCGTTAAAAGTAGATTCTTTTAGCGTGTCTAGAGTGAAGCTCCAAATTTGTTGACAACAACAGCCTCTAAGGAAATAGTCTCTTATGTATGGAAGCTCTTTTCCGCCAAAAAGAAATAATAAATAAATACTAATAATAGGAAGAAGAAGAAGAAAAAGAAGAAGAAGAAATAAATTAATTAAAACAAGTTTAACATAAAACATAAATTTGAAAGATGCCAATCATAGGTCAAAAATTTGCATTAGGATCTCAAAGTTTTGCAGTATTATCTTAAGTTTTCAACTCACTAGCTCAAACTTATGAGAAAATAACTTAAGAATTGGTTTTATAAACTCGAAATTCTAAGATAATAACCTGAAATTTTGACTTATGGATAGCATTTTCTTTTCTTTTTCTTTTTTTTTGTTCAAGCTTCCATACACAAAAACATTGCAGCGCCCAGTCTGTGTTTTAATGGACCTAGTCTTTGTCTTGTTGCCCCATAAAGTTTCTTAATTTGAACTTTTTGACACTTTTGGATGATCTAAGTAATTCTATTTAAACACACAAACACAATAAAAAAACAAAACAAAAACAAACAAACAAACAAACAAAACCCGAAAGAAAATAAAAGGTCTAAATGTGTGAATGATTACGGGCTTACTTAAGAACTACAAATTTGTTTGCTGGAGCTTTCTTTTGTAGTTTCACGTTAACAGAGTATTTTAAGGTAACCCTATGAAATGGTTGTTGTAGAAAGAATGTGTTATATAGATCATGTAAAAGGGTAATACATGGATTATTATGCCTCTGTGCCTTTTTTAAAAGACCTATTAAACTATAAAAGACACATTTGGGGTTTTATTTTGAAAAGTAAGAGGGGACGTGATATGCTATTTATTCTGGCGTCACTTTCTTTATTTCTCCCTCTTACACACACGCACACGCACGCACACACACATACAAACACACACTTCTTCTGGCTGGACGGCTGGAAGCGCACAGAGACAGAAGATGGTGGCGGCTGCTGTTGCCACCGTGTTGCCCGCCGCGCCTGGATTGCGCGCACAGCGTTTTCGCGCACGTGTAGACGCCGGTGCGGCGCACAAATTGTGATCAGATAACCCGGTAATAGGACAATTCTATCTCTCACTGTGGACGGCACAAGGGATGGAAATGCAGGACGGTGCAGCAGCAGCTCTAATCTAGCCTATCATGTGAATCTTGTATTACCTGGAGGTATGACGATATTCTCTGTATCCTGCCCAATTAATCAAAGTGGCCGTGTGAAGGCAGCGCTGTGCTCTAACCTGTGGGACTGTGCTGTGGGGGGGAGTGGAGAGGTGGAGACCTTTTAATTAGCCCGACTTTCTCCGGGGCTTTTGTCGTCTGGCGTTTACAGGGGGGACCAAGCTGTCGTGGGCAAACTTTACTTCATATACCAGGAAGGACTGGACTTCACGCAGTCTGCTCCAGGGGTCTGTTTGTCTTCGCAGATTTCTGTTTGACACACCACACAGCCGGGAATGGTCAGGATATTAAGACAATCTGGATATTTTCCTTCTTGGGGCGCACTGACGATGAATTGGCCACAGTTTGGATGTGAATACCAAAGCAGCGCTAACAAAACACTGATTTAAGACTGGCTGGGCTATAGCCTTGAGGGGCGCGCGTATCTGTGGAGTGGTCATTGCCGTCTGAGCTCTTGCAATAACGCCGAATACTTCATTCGCATCGCATCTCTCTCCTGCAGAACTCCGTGCACAAAATATCTGCCGAGTTCGGAGACGCAGTGACGGTGGAGACTCCGGAGTGGAAAGCCAGGCGAGGACGGGGCGCCGTCCATGAGTGTGTTGGCGATTAGGCCCTGCGGCAAGGAGCGTGGGGGGTATAAAAATAAAAACTGAAGTGGCATGATCCCTGTATCCGGTGTTGACCTACGCCTTAATTTTAACCGCTGACCTTTTGGATCGGCACGGCAAAAGCTCGAGCCACTGCGTCTGACTGATCCTGGATGAAGTTTTGCTCAGTCATGTAAACTTAACATGGTTTAGTTCACTTGATATCTACGTGTATGGAAGTAGAAGCGTGGGTAACTGAGTGGATAAGCGGAATTGGACACAAACCAGCAATGAAAGCGGGCTGAGCAAAAACACTGAGTGAAAAACAAAACCGTTTCATAGAATTGAATCTTTTTTTTTTAGACAAATTTTCTGAGCACCTTTAAAATCATTTATCCTCTCACTCCTGTTTGTGTGTGTGTGTTATTTTTCAGCCTTTTCCTGTACTCACAGTATTGTGTAGTTCTGTCCGTTTGGCTAAATAGTTTCCAATGACTGAAGCAAAGAGCTGGCTGCCTCGGCAGAGCAGGCACTGGGTGAACCTTGCAGTTTCAAGTGCGTGGAGTCAAAACAGCCGGGAATGTAGAGGAATGCAGGGATTGACGTCAAGAGTGGCAGAAATGAACTACTCAGAAACTTTGGATGGTCTGCTGGTGTTTCTGCAGCCAGAGGATAGAGTGTGATTTTTCTCTCAAACTTTTTCCCGTCTCTCTCTCTCTCTCTTTTTTTCAGTTTTAAAGATTGAACAATCATAAGGCAGGGCCACATCTTTTTGCCTTACTTCATTTGTGTTTCCTGAGAAATAGCCGTGCCTTCTGCCTAGTTTTTTTTTCTTTTTCTTTTTGATAGATTAGAAGAAAACATGGCATCCCCCCAGCATCAGCAACTGTTGCCTCACAACACAGAAGTGAGCTGTGACTCAAGTGGAGATGGAGGCGTCTCGGTGAGAATTGGCAGTAGTGTCAAACACAAGCACGGAGGCGGGCCGCTGGGTTCAATCGGGGGAGGCTTCATTGGCGGAGCCAAGCACTGCAAGTACAGCATTTCCTCTAGCTGTAGCTCTGGGGAGTCCGGATTGAGGAGGCCGGTGGTCAAGAGTTTTCGCTCTCACAAAAAGATGCCTCAGCTTTTTGAGAGATCTGCCGGCCATTTCTGGGACCCAAAGTTTGACTCTTCTATCCTGGAGGAGGCCTGTAGAGAACGGTGTTTTCCTCAGACCCAGAGGCGCTTCCGTTTTGTGCTTTTTTACCTCCTTGCAGCTGCTTTACTCTGGGGATTTTACTTTGCTGCCAACCCTTCTCGTTGTGATAGGGTTGCTTTTCTCGTGCCCACTGCTTCCTTCCTTCTTTTCTGCTTCCTCCTCTTCCTCTTAACGTTTACCAAACTGTACTCTCGCTGCTACAACCAAGCATCTCTGCTGCTCATCCTCATAACCTTCATACTGACCCTGGCCCCCCAGATTCAGACATCTGGCTTCAAGGATCCTGAGACTCCGGCACCTACACTTGATGTGGAAGAATTCAGTGGAATAGGGCCCACATACAACATGTCATATGAAACACTTGTGGGAGATAGTAACTGGTGTCCCTGTCTTTCTCCTGTAGGCACCTTCTCCCTTTGCATTGAGGTTCTTCTGTTGCTATATAGCGTCCTCCACGTTCGTCTCTATGCCTCCGTCCTCCTCGGGTTCCTCTACTCCATCTTTTTTGAGAGTTTGGGCTGGCTGCAACTGACTCAGGTAGGCGAGAAGTGGAGCTTAGCCGCTCCATCAGATTGGGATACTTTAAGGTGGTTGGGCCCAGCAAAAGCCTTGCTTCATCTCTGCGCTCACGCCATCGGTATGCACCTGTTCGTCATGTCTGAGGTCCGGTCACGGAGCACCTTCCTTAAGGTCGGACAAGCTATCATGCATGGCAAAGACCTGGAAGTGGAGAAAGCCTTGAAGGAACGAATGATCCACTCTGTTATGCCCAGAATCGTGGCTGATGAGCTCATGAAACAGGGTGATGACGACATAGGTGATCATTCTGTTAAACGTTACTCCACCAGCGGAGCTGCTGCTGCCATCTCAAGCCCTAAAAACAATAAACGCAAGAAAACCTCCATCCCCCGAGGCCAGATCATCTTCAGGCCCTTCAACATGAAACGGATGGAGCCTGTCAGCATCCTCTTTGCAGACATTGTGGGCTTCACCAAAATGTCTGCCAACAAATCTGCTCATGCCCTCGTTGGACTTCTTAATGACTTGTTTGGACGATTTGATAGACTTTGTGAGCTCACTGGCTGTGAAAAGATCAGCACTCTAGGAGACTGTTATTACTGTGTGGCCGGGTGTCCCGAGCCCAGACCAGATCACGCCTATTGCTGCGTGGAGATGGGCCTGGGCATGATTCAGGCTATTGAACAGTTCTGCCAGGAGAAGAGGGAGATGGTGAACATGAGGGTGGGAGTCCACACTGGCACCGTACTGTGCGGCATCCTGGGCATGAAGCGCTTCAAGTTCGACGTTTGGTCAAACGACGTCAACCTGGCCAACCTGATGGAGCAACTAGGCGTTGCTGGGAAGGTCCACCTATCACATGCCACTGCCAAATTCCTGGATGATCGCTACCAGCATGAAGATGGACAGGTCATGGAGAGAATAGGACAGAGTGTGGTGGCTGACCAGCTCAAAGGTAAGTGAGAATAAATGACCATGCCAAGCAGAGATGCAGTGAAAAACATTTGTTCATTTTCGATCTGCTTTATTGTAGATTGGCTGTGGGTTCATGGGCATTAAAGCTGATTTCCTCTAATACTTTTCCACTACCCACAGAGGAAATGTGTGCTTATGCCAGCATATTACTATTTCACCCTCCAGGTGAATCAAAGCATTTGTGAGGGAGCATTTGCATTGGTCAAGGTCAGAACAGAGTTTAAGGATCATGTATTATACCTGATGGGCAGGCAGGGCTTTGAGTGTGTTATCAGTGCCCTCTGTGGCATTGGTACTATGTGACTCTATCACAGACAGATGCCATCTTCTTTCCCATCCTTCCCTCCACCATGTCTCTGCCCGCTCTTTGTTCTCTTCTTTTATTACATTGCCTTCCAGACGTCCTCAGTGTGCTGCATCCCCGTTACCTTGCCCTGAACCTCTGGGATTGCTTTACAACTTAATGCAACTGTCACCTTTTCTAAAAGAGATTTGCCTGCAGCTATATCCTCAGCCCTCTATCTTGTCTTTTTTGTCGCCTCTTAACTGCTCGACTGCCAGCTTTTTTATATGATGGATTCATGCAAAACGCCTCAGTGTGACTAAATGTTGGCTTAACTGCTCTTCTCATCATTTAAGGCTTTCTGATCCATTATCAGCCATTGTAAGTGAAGTGACAGTGTCTGACTAAGGTATTTCAGATGGTGCTCATCTGCCCTTTTGAATTAGCATTTTGGGTTTATTTTTGCTTCACTGTGCTGCCTTGAAGGCTGCGTGTCAGATTTTGTCCAGTGCATTTTAGGCAGGAATTAGTGTGAGCACAAATTAGCAATTCAAATGTAGCCATTAATAATTTGGGTGCATAAATTATCATGGTATTTATACACACATAATTTCCCCCCAGAGATCAGTGCTGGGATCAGTCAAGGAAAAAGAGCGACTGAAAGTGCCCTTTGTTTACCAGGCAGCAGGGCCGATTTATAGGCCTGCATTTTCCTCTCATCTTTTAGATTAATGAGTGACTACCACTCTTGGTCCTATGCCTCTTTTTTATTTTTATTCTGAAGATAAATGTCTTACCCAGAGTGCTATCGCCCTATTCGCCTCTTCTTTTCCCCTTACTCACGCCTCCTTTCTTGCCTCCATCATGTATTCACTTCCCCCAATAAGATTTATCCTCTTCCTGTAGGTTTCCTATGCCAGTGACAGAGCTGGCTGTCAGGAGAGAGTTGTTCTCCAGCGCTGTAAAATTCCCTCCGCCGTCTAGCTCAGTCTGTGTAAATCTCTCGGGTACCACTGCAGCCAAGCATGGATCGTGTCTGAGTCTGGTCCCTGTTGCTCGACTCAGAAGTAAATTGCTCCAACCTAGACAGCGATCGCCGTCTGGCTGTCTTTCATGTATCTTTGAAGCACTTTTTGGGTTAGTGTAATGTTTTAGTTTGTTTTTTTTACAGTTGCACTGTAACTTGGAGGTGGGTTTCTGACCAAAAGGTGCCTATTTCCAAGTTTATATCCTCTTATTTATATCTAGCTGCTGTTAATATAAGCTGTTTATGGTTCATTGTAAAAGAAGGAAGGTTCACACGGAGGGCAGCCACGTGCGGACAGTTGAGTTTTACAACTGCATCCTGTTCCTTCCTCAGCTCTAAACCTCAGAGGTGAGGAGTTTTAGGAAGAAAGTGATGAAACTGGGGCCGAGTTTGCATCCTGTTCTTGTAAGTAATGCGGATATTACAGTTTATTATGAGCCTCTAAGTAAATGTTTTCATTAGACTTGAGACACACATGACAAAAATGCCTGCTACTGTGTTCCTAAGGTGACGTGGCAATGCCTGTTTTATCCAGCAAAGAGTCAAAGATTTGAAGGTGTATTATTTCTAAGCAAAACAAAATTAAATCCAACAAAAATCAACAATAATCCAATGTTAGTCTGTAGAAATGCTGAAAAATATCATGAAATTAGTTTGATCAAGGCTAAAGTGATGATCTGCAACATCAAGTTGCAAGTATAACCTCCAAAATATTCAGTTTGACTGCCATAAGTAAAATAAAAAGAGCAATTCCTCACTTTCGAGGACCTATAACAATAAAATATACATTTCTCATTACTTTATGGCATTTTTTAGAGAATTTGCGTCTTAATTACATAATTAAAAATAACATTCATAGGCAGTTGGAGCCTATGACGATAAATCATAACACGGTTTGCTGGAAAGATGTTATGATATATAAACAAACATATAGAGTTTTTATCACATAGCTATCTCTGCTGCCAGACCTTTTTGTTTGTTGCTTTTTCTTACTGGAAAAGCTATATTTGGCTCCATTTTCCCGGAAAAGTACCTGCATATGTCTTTCCTTTGTGCATAATGCAGAATGATGGCACCTGCAGAAGATT
This sequence comes from Tylochromis polylepis, assembly GCA_015107715.1. Taxonomy (NCBI): domain Eukaryota; kingdom Metazoa; phylum Chordata; class Actinopteri; order Cichliformes; family Cichlidae; genus Tylochromis; species Tylochromis polylepis. The sequence continues at coordinate 13,194 of VVHJ01024829.1, forward strand.
ATCCCTTTGGAGAAGACTGTCAGTGTGGCCTTGTTATTTTTCTGCTGATGACAGAATCGCCACACAAAACATTGCTCTTCTCTTTTTCAAGAAGCCATTGTTTCCTGGGAAAAAATAACTTTGTTTTTTTTCATGGCTGATGCTCACTGAGGATTGTGTATGCTACAGTAAGAATGAAGTTATTACATTCATTACCAATTCATGTCTTAATCTCCAACACTACAATAGTATTACATGTGAGCAACTGGTAGTTACAGCTGTCACAAGTAATGCCATACTGCTAGTTAGTGAAAGCATTTCTGAGAGATATTCTTATAATGAAAATGATGGAAAACTGATGATTACATTTAGATATATTGGTCAAACCCATGTTGTCGCCATTCACAAAGGATGCAGGCCCAGTCCTGAGGGCACTACATAATTTCCATGTATAGCACTGCCCAGAATCCTTCCAAAAGATGCTGGCTCCAGATCTGTGTTCAAATGTTAATCACTTCTAAGCTGGGGCAAGGCCCATCTCTCAAACAAACAAACAACACTTCCCTGGCAGAGACAATAGCTTTGCTCTATAACTACTGTGTGTGTAAGTTCACCTTGGAGACTAGACTTGTTGCACAGGTGGTGTCCTATCACAGTACCGGGCTGGAATTCACTGAGTGAATGAGAGCAACCCATTCTCTTACAAATGTTTGTAGAAGCAGTCTGCATGCTTAGGTGTTTGATTTTATACACCCGCGGCCATGGAAGTGATTGGAACACCTAAATTCAGTGATCTGGCTGGGTGAGTGAATACTTTTGGCAATATATTGAAAGCCCGTGATGTGCTTTCCCTGCTCGTGACTGTGAAAGGGTCTGCCTGGGTGTGAATGACTCTGCAGATGTCTGAATACCCTCCAAGTTGTTGTGACAACACAGACTGTCCTACACAGCCTCTAAACTACAAGAGCGCCAATAGTGCTTGTGTCCTCTAACAAAACTCCACCCTGCTACATATTAGTATGAAGAGAACAACTACTTGTGTCCAAAGGAATCTAAGTGAATGTTAAAAAAAAAAGAAAGAAAGAAATGAAGCAAAATGAGAAGCAGTCGCTCCACTTCACCTCATTTGAACCTCTGATAGCTCTTTTGTACAATAGGCTCTTACCAAGAATACTTATTACTGGGTTCTCACTAACCATCTGCCTCAAGGTTTAGCATGTTCGTGACCTTTTAATAAGTCATATTGCTGATTAAAGCTGTGCTGGGCTGCTACGTACAGCATTACCTTCTCTCACCCTGCTTTCATCTCTGTGCCCTGAGGGAGATTTCTAATTAAGCAAGACTGGGTAATCTCCTTGGCTAAAGTGATTAATGTTAGTAATTCTCCATCATCATATCTTCCCTCACTGGCCTGGTGTTATCCCAACCACAGAACACATCAGCCGTCTCCCTGACAGCCATTTTTATCACAACAAATGATACTGATTGCTTATAATGAGGTTGTCATAGCCATGTGTGTTTGTGATGAGGAAACAAGGGAGACAACAGCAACCAGACAGGGTTTGATGTCGTGTAGATATCAAATGAAAACAACCAGGGGTTGTATGCAGTAGGCAACATGCCTCTTCATTTTGTGAAGTTGTAGCACCACCTTTACCCCTTGGTAACAATTGATTAGATACATTATGACTGATTTTTTAGCAAAGACCAAAACCAATTTTCAGATTGTCTGTGTCTTCAGCTCTATTAATATCCTGTAGCATTTATGAGTTATTGACAGTTATTTTTTTGGTTAACTTGTATACATTAGTTTTCACATGTCTGTCCCCCTGCGCTGTTCTATAGGGAGCTGCTGTCACTCAGCAAATTGCACAATATTTCCTTTAAGCTCAGTGGAAAATTACTTACAATGGCTTCTACCTGTGACCTTGACTGGGATAAATGAGGCTGGTTTTGTGGCTATGCTTAGAGAAGCAGAGAAAGAGAAATCAAGGTGAGAGGGATGATGAAATGGATTTAGCTTTGGTCCTGTTCTGCTGGGAGAGACCTGGTTTTTGACCAGCGGATGTTAGTAGCCTAATAAAAAATAAATAAAAAAGAAGCAGAAATACATCTCTATTGGCTCACTGTATTTTGCATGCATGGGCTTCAGTTGTGAGCTCTAGAGTGAAGCGCACATAAACAAAAAATGTCTAAACACATTCAAACCACTGGATTTCACTGCCAACGCGATGTGTACGTGTATGTGTGTTTGTTTGCGTGCGTGCACTGCCTGTATACTGCTGTACTTGACAAAAAGTTAAATGGTTTGGCTTTTTCACCCTAATATGTACACGCAGCTGTCTTCTCCCCTTGCCAACAACAAAATACCTGGCATAATTTCTGTCTAGACTCTTGAGCCCAAATCAGTATGCACACACAGCATTCAGCCCTACAATCGGGTGGCAAAAGTGAAGTGGGCTGCATTTGAGTGCTTGGTGGGGTTATGAGAGGCATACATAGGGCTATAGACATGCTAGAGTGTAGTGGCACAACTGCTAGGAAGGTAAGTGAGTTAAGTAAGTGGTAGGTAGTAGTGGGCTGAAATCTGGGAGGGGGACAAAACTGCACAGTGGCAGCCAGAGGAAAGCTAAGCTGTTATATAGTTTTGCAGTGACCAAGCCCTGGCTAGAGCACCTTGGCTTTGCATGGCAGATTACAGGTTGGCCTAAGGAGTAATGGCATAATACATCACATTGTTTGATATTGTACAGCGCATATTATAGTTCAGCACGGCATGGCACTGTAGCCCGCAGAAATGCAATCTCACCATTTGTCATCCATGGCCTTATCATACTGAGCAAGTCTGCAGAGCCTCGGGGTGTCAAGCTCTGCAAACACAGGTCCATTGTGGCAAGGTTATTGAAGGAATATGATGTGGTGATTAGCTGATTATTTCTTCTTTTTTTTATTATTCCTGCAATCATTAGATTATCTTCTGTATCACACTGTTACTCTGCAGGATTAAAAAACAAGAAAAAAAGGTCTTCTTGTTCAGGAGAGTTGTGTGAACAAGGGAACTGCTCACTACATTGACCCAGCAAGCAGTAAAAGATTGGTACTGAGGAGCTGTAATGAGTTTCTGGATCAAGAGCAGGAAAAGCAGAAAACATACTAATGCAAAAAAAAAAAAGAAGCTTAGTGAGGTTTCAATTAAGATGATACTGTGGGAGATTTATATTGATGTTCTGAAAATCCATGCATCCCCGTTGTGATCCGCCTCCTCCTGACAAGTGTCAGAGTGCCCTGTAGACCTCTCAGCGCCCCTATAGGGGACAGCTGTCCTATAGACTCAATGCTGAAGTGTCCTACCTCTGTCTATTGTGACAGAGATGACCCAGGGCGAGGAGGATGAGAGGACCTGATATCAGCAGCACAGCTGTGTGTGTGATAAGAAGCTGCACTTGCAGGCAACTGACATGGCCGAGCCTGTAGAATAGATGTACCACGTGATGTAATATGTGGAGTGGAACATGCAACGTGTCGCTTTGCTCAGGGTCCTTGTTTCATTTTTAAATTGAAGGTAAGTATGCAAACTATAACAAAGTAAAGTATAATTTCTAGGTAATGTCTTAATGGTTAAAGAGTGGAGTTTTAATGCCGTTTACTGTAAAAGCTTGATATAATTATTGCAGAATAAATGTAGTGTTTTGTTGATATTATTAAGGTGACAAGAGTGAGTGTTTTTGTGTGTCATGTTACTACTAACTTCCAGATTTAAATCACCAAAATCAGTGATAATTTATCAATTCTTTTTCTTTCCTTGTCTCTGGGAAAGTAATGGGAAATTTTCAGCCTTCTCCTAAAAACCTCTGTTTAAATCACATTGTGTCAAAGTGCTTGATTCGTTTGATATGAGTCAAAAATATGAAATGGAGACCTGCTGTCTGTTACAGGCTGTTGTCATTTCTGATCATACTGATGTCATTGTAGGAGCTGTTTTGGTATAAGAGGAGAGTGATATGTTTTGGGCCTCTGTTTCAGCTGCTTCATTAGTCACCATTAAACTGGAGGCTTAATGAAGGTAAGCTAATGTAGTGGAGCCATGCATTGAACTAATGTGTGGAGGTGTTCATGGACAGATTTGTCTATAATTTGTCCATAATTCAGGAGGTTGTGAGTAGTGGAGGATGGAGGGAGTGCTGATTTGCAGGACTGTAAACATAACTTTATTGTGTGGTACAACAATGTTCTGTAGCTATAATATATAGGGCGTCCACAAAGACTTCTCACACTTTTTGCATTTGGAATATTTATTAATATCCTGAAGTAGCAAACTTATAGAAGACCAGAGATACAGCTATCTATACTCACAGGCTACTTTGCTACACCTGTTCAACTGGTTGTTAATGCAAGTATCAATTTAACCAGTCACATGGAAGCAACTCAATGCATTTAGGGATGTAGACATGGTTAAGAGGACCTGCTTCAGTTCAAACTGAGCATCAGAATGGTGAAGAAAGGTGATTTAAGTGACTTTGAATGTGGTGGTAGTATTAAAGAAACTGCTGAGCTATTGCTGCACACAACCATCTCTAGGATTAATGCTCCAAAAAAGAGAAAATATCCAGTGAGCGGCAAATCTCTGTGCTGAAATGCCTTGTTAATGTCGGAGGTCAGAGGAGAATACTCAAGACTCCTGTGATAGGAAGGGAACAGTAACTCAAATACCCACTTATTACTAAGGTATGCAGAAGAGTATCTCTGAATGCACAACAAGTCAAAGGTTGGAGCAGATGGGCCACAGCGACAGAAAACCACACCGGGTGTCATGGATCCCTTCTTCCTTGTACTAACAATTCAGTCTTTTGGTGGTGTAATAGTCTAGGGAATATTTTGGGGGGACTTTAGTACCAGATGAATATGGTTTAAATGCCACAGCCTACCTGAGTATTGTTACTCCCTTTATGACCACAGTGTACCCATCTTATGATGGCTGCTTCCAGCAGGACAGGGGCACCTCCAGAAATTTTTCATAGGGGTGGCCATATGGGGGACACTAAAAATATTCGGAACAGAATTTTCAGTTTTAAATATGCTGTTGTCAGATATAGGTTACTTAATATGTGGCAAGACTGAGAGAAAGAAAAAATAATATGCCTAGTTAATTTCCTGCTATTAAATTTGATATCACTGAAAATAGGTACATATGAAAACCAAATAAGATTTTGAAAACCATAATAATCTGTTTTGATTGATTGATTGACTGATTGAAAACAGAGCACCTTTAGGATGTGGTGGAACAAGAGATTCTTATCATGTATAAGAAGACAAAACTGCAGCATGTAGTATCATGTCAGTATTGACCAAAATCCCAGAAGTATGTTTCCAGAACCTTTTTAAATCCATGCCATGAAGAATTAAGGCAGTTTTGAAGGCAGAATGGGCTCCAAACTAGCAAGATGTACCAAATACAGTGGCTGGTAACACAATAGCTTATAATAATGTAAACTTTCTTCAACACAGCCAGAGTTTATAAAGCAATCTTCTGGTTGTTTTCCATGATTGCATGCAGCAAGCCAATCTGTTACGTGGCAGGAGTTTTCACATATGCAAATGTGCTGAGAAGATCAGCTTGTATATTTTCCTGCATTCAAAATGTTCCCTCCTGCAGTGAAGAAATAATAAAATAGAGCAGAATAGAAGCACAGAATACAAATAGCAGCAGAAAACAGGAGAGGGCATTCAAGAAAGGTATTAAAAAATGATCCAGTGAGAGAGAGAGAAAGATGGATAGATTCCTTTTAGGGCTTGTTTTGTTAATGGCTATTGTGTGTCTGTATCTCACTCATAACACTAACCTGAACACAACACATTCTATGAAGACTTTACATCTCCATGCCTGTTAGGAGGAGGATGAGAGAACCAGACTTCCACTTCAGTGTGGACAGCTGAACACACACTGCAGTTGTTTTGTTTTTTTAACCTAACTACGTAGTTTTGCCTAGAGTATTATCTAAAGCCTAAAGTATTATCTGTGTGGGTCTAATATTTCCACGGCCTGGGTGTCAAAGCAAAGACACCAAAATAGACACCTTGTACGTAATTTGCCGAATCCAGCCTGAGGCTTCTGATAGAACATTTCTATTTGACGCCCTGGTATACACACTCGCACACGTGCGCTTTACTCCAGCTGTGCACCCTGGGCCTTGCAAAGGCTAATTGCCATGGCAACGGGCTGTTGAAAGAGGTGAGGGTCAGCTGGCTCTTTTTAGATGGAAGGACAGGTGATTTGACAGAGAGAACGAGTCCAAATTGACTCCATTCAACTGAATTTCTGGCTTTCATATTTTGGTCAAAGCAATGTGAAGACTTATTTTTGGGCGAGCCCAGCAAGAATAAGACGAACACACGCGGATATTCTTTACTGCCAGAGCTCTAAAGGACACCTATGCAAATAAATTGCACACTTTCAGGCTCTCAAAAGTTCATACACCCTGAAAAAAATGGAAAGAAAGTTAAACAAAAAAAATCTTTCTTTTTTTTCTCTCTGCAGCTGTTGCTATCCCACTGTGTGCTCTGTGTGGTTGTTTATTTAGATCTCTGCTGGTACACTGCAAGTTGTGAGCTGTGTTATCAGCCTAGGCTAGCTCACCTCGTGGTTCTGCAGACGCTCTGGTGATAAATTGTTATCATGAGTCACTGATGCATCCTAAGCTTTTTTTTCCCCTTTGTGTTCAAGGGTACAGAAAAATGCCAGCACTCCTTTTTAATAGATGCACACCAGTCTTTACTGACACTGACAGATGGCGCTCACTCTTAAGGTGACACACAACAACCTTTCATTCCACCCACTGTGCACCTCTCAGTCACAAAACACCTACTTTTGCAATTTATTAATATATTTTTTTATTTGAGCACGCTAAATGCAATCACCCACACATGCAGCCACACCCTTTCCATGTTTGTAGTGCTGTAGTGACTTGTTAGTGTGCACAGCAGGAGTGAATGTGTGATAAATGGCTATATTAATTATGAATGATGAAAGAGGACGAGAAGCCAGCGCCTGCTTAAGCATGCTACTGCACTCAACATGCATGGATTGATGGAGCGGGTTTGTGTGGGCGTGCAGCATGAAGTAAAAAAAAAAAAAAGTGTTTTCCTCCGTTTGTACTTGTGTGCATATTTGGGTTTGTTGTGAATGCACAGCGGTGTGGTTCTTTATTATTAGCAGCTGGTAAATTCACTTTAGAGTGTCTGAGGCCAATTTTAGCTCTCTCCTTTCAGTAGATGGGGAAGTATTTTGAAATGCTTGTCTTTCACACCCTTCCTGTGTTACTGTTAAAGACATTTCAGTAATATTCTTCACCTTCCTCTTCACCCATTTTGTTTTTTGCTGTCCCCCCTCATCTCACTGTTGTGTAACGATTTTCTGTTGTGTATTTTTGTTTTACAGAATTAGCTACAGATGAGAAAATTATTAGCCCTAAGCTATAGCACAAACCACTGCTGTGCAGTGATGTGCTTTAACTTTATTCAAAGCTTGTAAAATTAAGTTAAAACTGAGGGTTATCTTCCAGTTTACGCACAGTATAAAAATATTAGAAAGAGCTTGAGCTGTCACCTGAGAAAGCATCATGCCAAAAACAAAATAAATCAGATTAGACCTGAGAAAAAGAATTGTTGACGCTCACAAAGCAGGAGGTTGACATACAAAATTATCGCAGCGCTTCCGAGTGTCAAGAACTGGAGTGAGAAGTATCAGCAAGAAATTCAAAGAGAGCCACACAGTACAGAACAAGCCTAGCAGAGTTAGGAAGTGAAAGATTTCAAAGACTCTGGAAAGAAAACTAGTGAGATGTGTCTAAAGACCCCAGAACATTGGCCAAGACATGAGTGAATGGCTTAGCCAAATCAGGAATTGTAGTCTGAAAGAAGACAATCACTGGAACCCTACACAGGAATGCACTGCAAGGTTACAGACCAAAAAAAAAGCTCCACTTCTGCAGGAGAGACACCTTCAAGCTAGACTGAAGTATGCAAAGGACAACCTGGAGAAAGATTATGGATACTGGAAGTGCATCCTTTGGTCATATGACATGAAACTGCTTATATTGGGAGAAAGAAGGGAGAGATGTACAACCCAAAGAACAGCATTCCCCACAGTGAAATGTTGTGGTGGTGGAAGCATTATGCTGTGGGGACGCTTCAGTGCATCTGGAACTGGGAATCTCATCAAGGTATAAGGAATCATGAAGAATGAATACTATGTAAAGATATTGAAAGAAAACCTAATTCTGTCTTCACCTGTATCCTCATCGTTTCATCAGTTGAATTCACGAGGCTTAACCTAACAAAGACATGTCAACTTTTAAGTGTTTCATGGGGGTAGAGTGATTAGTTCTGTCACCTCAAAGTAAGAAGACCCTGGGTTCATATCCACCAGCCTGCTGACGTCTTTCTCTGCGGAGTTTGTGTGTTCTCTCCAGGTACCCCTACTTCCTCCCACAGTCCAATGACATGCATGGAGTTGGGTTAATTACCGATTTTAAGTCGGCCATAGGTGTGAACTTGAGTGTGAATAGCTGTCTGTCTCTCTCTGTGTGCTAGCCCTGCAACAGACTAGCGACCTGTCCAGGATGTACCCTGCCTCTCACCCTATGGCAGCTGAGATCTGCTCCAGCCCTCCTGCCACCCTGGATTCCATACACGGAAGAAAATGGATATGTAACAAAAATTATCACCAATTTTTCCTTAAACTGCCAGTGTTCCTGGTCTCTCTGGTGTATGAACTGATCTCCCAGCCTTAGCTTTGGGTTTTTCC
>VVHJ01024830.1:1343-17185 GCA_015107715.1 Tylochromis polylepis
CCCCCCCCCCCCCCCAAACAAAACAACATGCTCCTGACCTGACGTGCTAAACCTAACCATCCCACTAAAACTTGATGCTAGCTGACAACTCAGCTCTCATTTGCAGTTATGATCCTCTATTATTGTTGGGTCATTTTGGCACAGAAACTGTTGTCTGCTGTCCATGTGCAAAGGGTCCATTTGGGACTTTCACAGAGCGATGTTAAAATAGCATTTGTCCACACAGAGAAACACGATGAAGAGATGGGGTGAATTTAAATCAGTTATGACTTTTTGATCTTTATAGGTGGATTTGTGGAACTTTAAAAATCACACTTGGTTTGAAGCCTTCAGATGCATTGTGTCCATGTATAACTGCCTTTCTCACCTCTAGCTGAGCAAGCCTCTCTCGAACACAGCAGTAGTGCTTATCATCCACCTGCACTGCTCTTCTCATCACCTGACCCATCTCGCATATCCGCTCCACTTGGCTCTGCACTTCCTGGAGAAGAGTTGGAAATTAAGGTTGTTGGGTTTTTTTAAAAAATTTGTGTGTGGAATCATAGCCCATTAAAGGTGTGAGTAAATTAAAGAAATGCAGAGTTGATGTACTTTGGCATGGTCCTCATGGAGGCTGAGCACAGGTTTGGTGTCCAGCTCTTTCTTTGCCATCATCAGCTGGAGCATGTGCTTGCGATACCGACACATGATCAACTCAAGCGCATACTGGTGTTCTTCAAGAGACAGCCAGAGTTCTACAAAAGCATTGAAAATAATGAATAAAGAGAGTGTTAATACTGGTATATAAAACCAGCCAGACAGCCAGCAGAATCTTTTTTTTTTTTTTTACCTTTATTCTCCCGCTGCAGTTCCTTGATTTGAGTGTTTTCCTGAGTCAGAAGGACATGAGGTTTGTATTTCGTGAGCTCCTGTATCTCTGAACTGTCATCTGTGTGCTGAGAAAAGAGCACAGAAGAATCAGACAAGGGAGACTTTAGTGAACGCATATCACGAAAGCATATCCCAGATACGTGAAACTCGCTTTGTAGTACAGATCACTGTTTAATCAGTTCTATGTGTATACCAAACAGTAGTGCAGCTTTTCATAAACGTGAGCTATTTGCTCGAGTTTACCTTGTCTGGCAGAGCATTTCCCACCTCTCTCATGCCCTGCACTCTCTGACTCAGGGCCTCGGACTGCTCTATCAGTCCCTCGGCGGCTGTGTCGTGCTCTTTTAGCCTCTCGAGAAGGGTCCGAGTATCGGCCAGCACTTTTTCTAAAGTGCAGGCCATTTACTGGAAAGTAACAACTCTTTTTTTATGTTACGTAAACAAGCTACTACAAAACTAGCCAGTCAAGCGAAAACAACTCGCAGCGGTTGCTTACCTACGCTACATAACCTTAGCCGAGGTAGCTCGGTGCCATTATAGCAACATATATATATATCCTTACTGTTTCGCTACTTAACTAATGTTGTGTCGGCAGACAGGCCAAGTACCAGACACATAAATCAAAATATTAGTACATTACTAGAATATTACTACTTCTGAAACTGACATTTCCGTGTGAAATTAAACTGTTAGCGACACTTCCTTCTTCTTCTTTACCTCCTTTTGGCGAATTGTCAAACTAACGTTGAGTCGCCACCTACTGGAGTGGAGTGCGGTGTAGAAGTTTGGCATACAACCAAAAACGGGCTAAATAGCTGAACCTATCAAGCCTGTTTGTCTTTAAAATATCTTTACATAACGAAACAGCGTCTCATTTAAAAAAAAGAAAAGAAAAGAGGATATTGTTTCTTCACTGTTCAACAGTTGTATGTTAAATAAATGAACAAAAACAACAATTTGGGCATAAGTTTAAAAGTTATCTGCATTTCAAGTGTTTTAAATAAACGTAAACACTTACAGTGCTGAAAAACATATTAATATCAGGTAATTTCAAAGTGAGTGAAGGGTTGAGTTGAGTTGAGTTGAGTTGAGTTGAGTTGAGTTGATGCATTATGTTACTCTCCTGTATGAGGAGAAAACTCAGTATGGCGACACCTACTAATAGTGTTAATAGATAGTTATTATTTACTCATTAATCAATTAATTAATGAATTTATTATTTCTTTAACTCGACTGGATTACTCTTACATATCTGTTTTCCAGTCTAGACAACGAGGTAGATGAAATGTTAACGTTACTATAACGCAAAAGCCTCCCATGTCCCTTTGCGGTACATAGGCGGTTTCTTATCAGCGTCTCTCGTAGCCACTCTTCGCTTTAGGATCTTTGGTCTACCTAGTATCGTCAAATATCGCGATAGCTGCCTCCCTATCTCTACGCAATGTGCCGTGCTGCTTCTAGCGGCGCTGGTGACAGTGCTGAAAGCTGTTGGGGTGAGTTTTTAATATTTTATCCCTTTTAGCAGAACAGTTTAAGCGTGTATTTGTAATGTATCAGTAATAAGTTTTCTTTTTTGGTCAGTGGGTACTTGGAGGTGAATTGGTGATTCAGCGCTTAGTCATACGCACAGTTCGGGCCTGGGTGGGGGCTGCCTTGTTACAGTTCCACATAAATCACGCAAGGGCCGAGGAGTACAACGGCATGCTAGCTAACTGTAGTCGCTACTAGCTACTTAGCATTGCCAATGGCCTAGTTGTATTGTCGAAGGTATAAATAAACAGGCGCGTGATGTTTTTCTAAGACGTATTAGAGTCTGTTAAAGAAGCAGCACGTGTGTAAAATGGTTGTGGTATACTTTAGAGATAAAGATGCCATTTAAATTGAATTAAGCACGAGGCTTGTATCTAGCTTCTTTGTTGTTCCGTCCTCGTGCCGTTAACGCCGATAACGTTATTATTCCGTTATCGACGTAAAAATTGAATAAACTGAGTGCTTATATTTAACGTTGTTCGTGAATGGCAAGAAATTAAAATTAATATAATAATAATAATTACTTTTATAAAGAACTGTCCTGGTGTCAGCAGTCACTTTGGCATTGTCTGTTCTTAACTCCATTGTCCGTTTAGCCTAAATAGCCCGTGTCGCAGGTTAGCGTGTGATACGATCCAGTTCTGCTAAACGTCTCCCTTATAATATTATTGCTAGTTGAAAAAATCACTTTACAATCGGTCTCAGTTCAATTCATACATAGAAAGTCAGTATATTTTGATTGATGGCCGAAACCACATTAATGTGAAAGAGAAGTCGAAATGCTATCTCGATGTACAATTAACGTTGAACCGTTGCTTAATTACCATTAGCAAACTTTCTGTTCAAGGACTCCACGCTGCACATAATTTAAGTCATCGGATAATTACAAAAGAACTGAATGCGTTTTAGTGAAAGAAATTCTTCATCATTAACTTAAGTGTTGCTAAAGCCCGTGGAGTAGTAGCTGTTTACGACGATTAGCATCGGCGAAATGTTAATCTGCCAGGTTTTGTTTGTCCACACAAGGTCAATAAGGCATCCTTAAATGTGATTGTGTGGGTTACTTTGCTTATGAGCAAAAAAGAACTAAAGTAACAAAGCTTTAACGAACTATATTTTATTTTATTGTATGTTTTGAAATCGACTGGTTGGACTTGCAGTTCGCTATGGCGTCGCATACCGCAACGTGTTGGATCAGGCCATGTTGGTTGTTCCAGCTGAAGATAGCGGATTGCTGAGAAGTCACATGGTGGTTCCTGTCGGGGCGGTTGTTTTGTTGGCCCAGAGTAAAGACTGTCGTTTAAATGTCCAATCATAAGACGTATCTCTCCCACTCGTGTTGTTAAATAACAAATAACTCAAAGTGTAGTTTGATCCCAATTTAAAAAAATAAATTAATAAACAACAACAATAAAAAATGGTTAAAACGGCCAGTTGCTGCTAGTTGTGTCATGAGTGGATTTTTTTTTTTCTTTTCGTTGCCTGTGAAATAAAAAGCAGAAAAAAATGGGAAGAAAGTAGGTGCCACAGAAGCTGTCCTGGGTTCCTGGCTCATAACCTTTAATACACTTACGCAGTCAACCTTGTAGCAATCACATTTGAGCCTTTTAACAACTTCATATTCTAACCTAGTGGGATGTAAGAAGGGAGACATTGCTACATAGTCACAGCAGAATAGATATCATGTGTCCTGGGTTGGCTCAGCTATCTTGTTTTCAGAGCAGGGTATTTAGGTCAACAACATCCTACTCTAGTGTCCTGTATGTTACTTTGAGTTTCTGGAAAAGAACGTTTTGAGGGGGAAAGGGGGGGGGGGGAATCATACACACATTACAATGCTTTGTTTGATTGTCAGATTAGTCCCTCTGAAAATGTGTACAGTGGTGTGCATGCAGAACAGCTGGGGGACTGAATGATGAAACAGAGGGCCTTAGTCTGAAATGTTACCATAAATAACATAGCCTGAACTGAAGGTATGCACAAGGACTTGTTGATCCACAGTACTTCTCAGCTGCCTAGCATTGTATCTAGAGGCATTTGAGGAAAGCTTATTTTTGTACTTGATTGCGGGTAAAGAATCCAATGTTCTCTAAAAACTAAAGGCCGCTGGTGCTTGGGGTTTTTACTGGTTTTCATGTGACAGAATAGTCTTAGTAGCTGACAGTATAATTAAATTTCTCTGCCTCACTCCAGACTCATGGAGCCCTTGGGCCATTTTGTATTTAACCTAAATTTAGATCTGTGGAGTTGGTGATAAGTTTTCATCTAACCAGATCTTTTTTTCCCCCCCCCTTCAAACAGTATGAAGTGAAACCGAACTGAATTTTTGTACCATCCGCAACTGCTTCAAGTTCAGATCAAATCAAAGAAACTGAAGACAAACCTCCCAAAACAAAGTCAACACTGAAGAAGCGTGGGTGAAAAAGGATCACTTCAAGGATTTTAAAACGCAAGAAGTAACCAAATCCTGAAACGACCAAAGAATACGCACATCAGCCCAACTGCGAAGTGGAAGAGAAGCAAACTTGCGCCCAAGCATATTCTGAGAAGACCATAGTTGATCTGAAACCAGAAGTTTGTGCCTACTCAACAGCTTTGACAAAGCACACGTCCCAACGCTGCTCCTAGCCCTCCTCATCCTCACTACACCGCCGACTCACCACCGGGGTGTGGAGTGGGCTGCTATCTGCTAGTTGTTGTTGTTGGTTTTTTTTTTTTCTTTTTCCTCCCCACCCCCATAGATCCCTTCCCTAACTTACCCCCTCTTCTTTCTTTTTTTCTCCTGTTTCCTGGGCAGTGTTTTTGCACCTGCATTTGCCTTTCGTTTTATTTTTGCTCTAGATTTCTATCTCCCCATTTTTGTATTATTATTTTTTTTTTTTTACTTTATGCAACGATCTAGAACTTGTGCCAGAAACTGTAACAAGTGTGCGTGTTCAACTGTGTGCGTGAAGAGGTCCACAAAAACTGCTAGTTCATCAAAATCCTGAGATACAAGACACAAGGCGACCAATAAAGGTAGGTCTTGAGCCAGTTGAAGCCCTTCATAGTGTGAGACCTGTTGTGTTTTTGACAGCTGTAAATTTACTTCTGGTTATGTCTCATGTTTTCCTCATGATTACCTCGCCACATTATTAGTATTATTATTGCCCTCTTTTGGATTTTAATATTCGTATAAAAACTAATATCCGATTCAGAATCTGTATTTGGTAGATACACTACATGATTCACAGATGCTTTAAAAACGGATTGTATAACACTTACCACTGCACTGTTTTGGGGCAGTATACCGAGGATGTAATTTTTATTTATTAATTTATTTTTCCTCCCGTCAGTCACTAAAAACAAATATGTTTGTCCCATGTTTGCATAAGCCAGTCCAACACTGACAAACTTTTTTTTAAGCGTTTTCTTGAAACTTTGTTTTGGTGACCTCATTTAAATTTCTCTATTTGTAAGCCAATATTTTAAGCTATTGTTTGCAGCAATTTCAAGCTACTGCAGTGCTTGGTTAGACTTGAATCTTGCATATTTGCTTTCTCCATGTGACATCACATCCTTTTTGTGGAGTGAGTGCAGGAAGTGATACTTCATGTAAAATTTGATTTGTAGTGTAAATTTTGATTTGATCTCAGTGACCTCTACATTGTCCTTTGCTAAAGATAAGTATTCTGAAAACGTGACAGAAGCCAGCACCACTGAGCCACCACCACCTCCAAATACTTGAACTAGTCGTTCAGTTTTGTTGGAAAATGATTTACTTGGCTTCCCTTACCCGATCCACACTCTTCCTATTCTGTCGTTCTCAGGCCATACCCCCTTCTTTTTTTTTTTTCTTTCCCCCCTTTTGTACCCTCTCTGGGGATTAAAGCCTGCAGCTATTTTCCTTTTTGTTTGTGACACTTGGCACACTGGCTGACCTGCCTTACCTATTATGTTTGTTCCTCTCTTCACCCTTGCAGACATCCAGCGGTGTATCATTGGATGGTTGCATAAGAATAGTACTTAACACTCAAGCAAAAAAAACAAAACAAATCTATATCAAAGTTCAGCAAGTGCTCAAGCAAGTTTTGTTCAAGTTTATGGGAAAATATGGGCAGCCCCTGGAAAGGCTTTGTTGAGTTTACCTTGCCTGCGTCGCCACCCACCGCGTTTGTTAGCGCTGACCTGAGCAGCACCTCCCCTGTCGGACTCAGCCTGTCGCCATATGGCCGATCCGTAAGTTTCACCTTCCCACCTTTATACGTGCCCCACCCCATCGAGCACCCATCCACCCACCTTGCCCCGCATCTTTGCTGTGAATGGCCTAACTACTTTCATCTTTTCAGGCTCCCAAGACTAGCCTCTACTCAGTTATTTTCTTGCAGGGTGAGGGGTGTTCTGCCGACTAGACGGCTGAAATTTGATGTAAACAACCGTTTTTGTTTTTTATTTTTCGCCCACTTAATTTTTTTTTTTTAAACTTTGTACCCTCCCCGATTAAGATTCAAACTGGTAAAAGGAAGGGCAGTGACTCAAGATGGACAATATGAACACTTTGACATAACTACAGTCAAAATCCAGCACCACAAATGCATATGAAAAGGTGCACACTAGTTGGTCCTCAGGAAAACTGAAAATTGATCTTAAGTAGCTGGTATTTGCAGTACTGGACCAAAACCCTCAATTGTCTTTGGGACTTCATGTACGTTTGTGTTGCGTCATAAGGAGCTCATCATGATAGTTGCAGGACAGGGCCTAGCAAGAGGCTGCTCTGGGATCCCTCCCTCCTCCCCCATAACTCATAATCCATCACCAACTTCCTGTCCACTGTAGATGCACCGCTCTTTGACTTGTCATTTGCATTTTCTGATTCTCCATCTTTACTTTTCTTCTTTTTTTTTTTTTAACTGCAGCACTGTATTTAAATCACTTTCCCATAACAGTCTGTGCCAATAATTTATTTTTAATATCTTTTTAGTGTAGCTTCCTCTGTAGATCCGTTCCTGTTTGAGTGCGCTCTAGTACTATCAGAGACTTGGTAGCGCTCTAAATATCGCCCCCTTCAACATGAGATTTTCAGGGTTGAGTGACCTGATGGTTTTACTGCCTGCTCTTGTTCCCGGTTTAAGTATTGGTGGTGGTTGTGATGACTATTATCTAGTCCATTGCTATTTATAGAACACATCAGAATGTGGTGGGCCTAAAGGACTCTATAATACCTCAAAAGTTGAGTAATAAGTTCAGCAGGTTTTGTCTGAGATTATGGGAAAATGTAGGCAGAGTAAAAGCCAAACGTTCAATTTCTCAACAGCATATCCCAGTCGTGTCCCCAGTGTCAGAAATGGAAAGGGGCTCCTCTGAACCTCCAGTGGCTCGCAACACTGGCTCTACCCCATCTGCTTCTACTGGTCCCGTCCCTATCCCCCGTTCCTCCTCCGTCTCTTGCCATCCCCACCCAGGCAGTAAAAAACACAAGCGGACACCTTTGTATCAGAGATCAGTAAGGAGGCATATCTGATGGTGCCCACACTGATATAACCACTCTGAGTTGCTGGTGTGTTGTGACTTTTGCTAACAGCATGGATGAAAACAAATGCCCCAAAGATTAACTAGGGTGCTGTGAAAGATTTGTGACAAACAAGTTTCTGGTGATGTTCCTGTGTAATCAGTAGTTGGTAATCGATGGAAACACATTGTGACTGTTTGTCTAACCAGAACTGTGTGAAAGTTTGCCACATTGCTGTAAATGGAGTGAGTTAAGTTTAGCTTCAAGTGCATGAGTGAAAAGGAACCCCTACCGTGTTAGTTTTTGTTTGTGGTCTAAGTGTGAAATCAGTGTCTTAGCCCCAGAAGGTTCTCATGTGGCTTTACTTGCTCACCCCCACCCCCTCCACACTTTCCCTGGAAGTGCTATACTTGCATGTGTGTGTGTGTGTGTGTGTGTGTGAGAGATATATGTTTGTATGTTTATGTACTACTGGTGGCTTTCTTTTTAACACTTGCTTCTCTTCTTCTCTAGATGAGTTTTGACCCAGGCATGCTCCACAACAATGGGCACACGGCATATGCCAATGGCTCAGGGCCTGGCATTAGAGAGACTGGTGTGGTGGAGAAGCTCTTGACTTCCTACGGGTTTATCCAGTGCTCTGAACGTCAGGCTCGTCTCTTCTTCCACTGCTCCCAGTATAATGGCAATCTGCAGGAGCTTAAAATAGGAGGTGATGGCGACTTACTGAAAAGAAACCTACTCTATTTCCTGCTGTCTTTATTGAAACTTGGGTTGTATTTGTCATTTGAAGTTTGCTCATTTTCTTTTCTGTTTGTTGTCCCTTTCTCTTTAGATGATGTAGAGTTTGAAGTTTCCTCTGACAGGCGCACTGGCAAGCCCATAGCAGTGAAGCTGCTTAAGATAAAGCCAGAAGTGCTGCCAGAGGAGCGCATTTCGGGCCAGGTGGGGCCAGACCTGCACGCCTATCCCTTTACTGTGCTGCATGGTTATATTCATCCAGTTAAGGAATACCATTTTATTTTTGGTTATGTCCTTGTCTGTCAGCTTAGCTTTTACGTTTTTATTTTATTCTTGATTTTTTTTGGGGGGGGGGCAGTGTCATTCTTATAATTGTAAAGCTTGTCTCTCATCCTGATTTACAGTACATTTAAACTGAAAACTGGCACGAGTGTCTGCTTGAGATGATGAATGTCTGAACAAATGCGTACGAATGATATAATTTCTCACTTGACAACTCGGTTCTGTATTTTAGACCACAACTACTCTCCCAAACACTTGGTGTCATTGGTGATGAACATGACTACATGATGACACTAACCTTGTTATGGATGTAGACGAATTACTCATTCTTCATTTAGTGTTCATGCACCTGCATTTGTACGATTTCAAAGTCAGGCATTTCATCCATCTCATTTCCATAATATTTTTTTTTTTTTTTTTATTTGGCTCTGTAGCTGTTGTGATTATTCAGCCCAAAGAAACGGTGGTTTAATGGCTTCTACCTGTAATTTTCCCCTTTTACTGCAGGTTGTGTCATCAATCCCGTTGCATTTGGATGGAAAGTCTGCTCCTGGACAGGTGCCCACTGGCAGTGTCTGCTATGAAAGAAATGGGGTAAGATGGGTGGCATGGATTACACTTTGAGTCAGCAAGATGCAGCGTGTTAATGTAATGGAGTGGGTTTCTTTTTTTTTTTTAAATTCATCTCCTCTGTCCTCTCTGGAAGGTTTAGTACAGAGGCAATCGGTCAACTTTGCATCTTTTTCTTGAGTTTGCTAAATGCTTGCTTGATCAATATAACATGATTACTAATGTTATTGGGATGCAGTCAGGGGGAGCAGAAACCAGTGTTTGTAGGTGTTGCCTTTTAGTCAAACTAGGTGGCACTGAGTCAATGTAAAGTCTTCAGCCTCCACAACACATGGCTGCCTTTTCTTCAGTCACTTTCATTGTTGGTAGTCTTGAGTATTACATAGTTTGAGTTAAGTGTTGTTGTGTGGGTTTTTGTTTTGTTTTGTTTTGTTTAAATCAGTAGTGTCTCTTCACAGGAAGTATTTTACCTTACATATACTCCGGATGACGTGGAGGGAAATATCCATTTGGACACGGGGGACAAAGTCAGCTTCTATATGGAGACCAATAAGCAGTAAGTGTGAAGCACTTGTCACATAAATGCCTTAAGCAGCTTTCACTTGGTGTTTAATATTCATTCCTTTGTGGTTTTTCAGTACTGGTGCAGTCAGCGCTCGTAATATTCAGCTTGTGAAGAAAAAGCAGATGAGGTGCCAGGGTGTAGTGTGTGCTACAAAGGTAAGATCCACTCAACTTTTTTTTTTTCTTCTCTCCTTAGTGGAATATCTTTGAAAGTTGACAAAACTAAACAAATTACCTGGGTGAACTCGAGGAGTAGGGTTTGTAAAAAGTTTGCTTGGATATATAAAGCATCTGTGTGTGTGTGTGTGTGTGTGTGTATATAAAGATATATAAATATAGAGATGGATAGATATAGATGGAGAGAGATATGTGTGTGTGTGTATAAAACAAGTGCTCAACTATTTAAACACGACAAACCTTTTAAGTTGAACCTTGCCTTCTCTTTCAGGAGGCCTTTGGATTTATTGAAAGAGCAGATGTGGTGAAGGAGATCTTCTTTCACTATAGCGAGTTCAAAGGTGATCTAGAGGCTCTTCAGGCTGGAGATGATGTAGAGTTTACTATCAAAGATAGGAATGTGAGTGCGTTTTTTTTTTGTTTTTTGTTTTTTTTAGGATTTCAATAGAACACTTTGAAAATTTATCACTTGGCTTTAGCTCTACTTTTGACCATCTTTGTTTAACTCTTAAAGGACTTTGATTCATTTTGTAACCTTCAATAGGGTAAAGAAGTAGCAACAGATGTGAGGCTCCTCCCTCAAGGAACAGTCATCTTTGAGGATATCAGCATTGAGCAGTTTGAAGGCACCGTTGTAAAGGTCATTCCCAAAGTACCCACCAAGAACCAGGCAAGTAGATTCTGATAAACTTTATTTAGTAGAAAGTTTGTTGTGGTTAAAGGCAGCATGGAAGCAAGTGTTTGCCCACCAAGAATATAAAACAACTTTAACAGATATGTAAACTTTGTTTCCACAGAACGACCCTCTGCCTGGTCGTGTCAGTGTAAGGATTGGTTTCAATGACAAGGAACTGCCGTTTGGCGAGAAGGACACAAAGACCAAGGTGACTCTTTTGGAGGGAGACCACATACAATTCAATATCTCTACTGATCGCAGAGACAAGCTTGAGCGGGCTACCAACATCGAAATCATGCCAGACACCTTCAAGTTCACCAAGGAGAATCGTGAAATGGTAGATTGCAGAACAGCAGCTTTTAATTATATATTATAGTACATTCATCAGAAATATTGATTTTGGTGCATCATCAAAATTTCTTTTAGGGGGTGATTGCAGCTATACGCGATGGCTTTGGATTCATTAAGTGTGTGGATCGGGATGCTAGGATGTTCTTTCACTTCAGTGAAGTCCTAGAGGAGGGCCAGCTTCATATCTCAGATGAAGTGGAGTTCACTGTTGTGCCTGTAGGTCCTGTTTATAAGCTTTTCAAAAAAGTATGTATTTTCTATTACCTTAGCAGGCACATTAAAGTTTGCTTTTAAATACAAATACTAATATAAATGTCATCCCTGCCAGGATATGCTGTCAGCTCAGAGAAACCACGCAGTGCGCATTAAGAAGCTTCCGAAAGGCACAGTGTCTTTCCATATCCAGTCTGAGCAACGTTTTGTGGGTGTAGTGGAAAAGGAAGTTGTTGGAAACGCCGCCAAGAACATCAGTCCCACCAAGGGCAAGGAGAAGGTAACACAGCTGTAACCTAAATCGTCCCCATTTATAACACTACCCTCGAAGACCATTTCCCTCATCTATCCCTATTTTCACACTGTTTTAGTTCTAATGTTCCTCTTTGCTTTCCTCCTTCAATGACCTCCTGTTCATGCTCCTTGTTGGTTAGAAAAAAGATAAGGTAGGACTGAGACCTTCTGCATGAATCTACATGAAAGTGGATCACAATTAAAGACACTCGAGTTGTACAAACTTGGTGTCCCAATTTGTTTTACTAACACATAATCTAAAGACGCTTTTCGTCACGTAAAGTCAAGAAATCTAAATGATCAAGTGAAGGACTTGTGTATTTGCAAGTGTTGTGGTGCTGAGACTTGCTGTCTAATGTATCTTTCTCTTGCTTTTAAAGGGTAAAGTTGTAGAAAAGGTTGGTCTTTGTTAACCTCTGGCCCTCATTATTTACAGTGTGAGGTTTGATCATCATTTAACCTGTGAAATCGAGGCTTCACTTAGTAGTAGGGCTGCACAATTAAGAAGGAAATGGTAATCAGAATGCTAGTGGGTTTTTTTGGGTTTTTTTTTTTTTGGTGGTTGTCAGCCTGTTGTATTTAAAATGTGTGTGGTGTGCGCATGCACAGTATCCTATTAAAACAACGAGTCTTTTGTTCTTCCTAATAATTGTAAACTACACCCAGATTTTTGATTTGTGTTAGCAGTTCAATTAAGCGCTAATGGTTTTGCATTCAAAACAAGATACAGTAACTGAAATGGCAAACGGTGGATTAAGAGCCATTTTCAGCAAGTAACGGTGTTTAGTTTTTATTATTAAATATCTAGCAATATCAACCAGTAAATTTGATGCAGTGATTAGTTCAAGCAGTAACTGCTCGTAATAGCTGAAACTAGCATAGTGAATAATTATACAGCCCTAAATTGTAGGTTTTAAGCTCAACACTGCTTGTAGTACATTAGGAGTGTACTAAACTAGGCTGCAGCAGCATGATGCATTGCACACGTGTCTTTAATGCATATTTAGGCTGTGTGCACAGACTTTTCTAACACACTAGTCATAAATGACTTGTTCTCTTTTAAATTGGAGACATTGCCAGTTTATGCTCATTTTGTTAAACTGTAGCACTGCAGCGACATTTGGCCAACACTGCTAATCTTAATTGGAAAGATGATCCAAGTTTGATTTGTTCCCTTTGTAGGAGTCTGAGGAGGGAGTGATTGCATATGAAGACTGTGGAGTGAAGCTCACTGTGCCATACCATGCCAAGGACCTGGAGGGAGGAAGTCACCCACAGGTTGGGGACAAGGTAGTGACACTCATTTATTTTGCTTAAGAGCAAATGTGGTTTCCACTTTGTAATTAGCATTAATTAAGCAATAGCAAGTTGCAACAAAGTCCTTTTGGAGGCATCTTTCCATAGCAAACAATTGATGCTACCATTCATCTTTTGAAGGTTTGAATTTCAGTTGTTGCAAGGTTGAAAGCTTGAAGCCATTTTCTTTCTCTCTGTGCAACTTGTGTGTTTGTCCTCTAGGTGGAGTTCTCAATCAATGAAGTGAAGCGAACTGGCCAACAAAGTGCCGTCTCCATCCGGATCCTCAACCGTACTGCCTCTGGTGCCAAGAGGCTGCATGGATTTGTTGCTGCACTGAAGGATAACTTTGGTTTCATTGAGACAGCAAATCATGACCAGGAAGTGTTTTTTCATTACAGGTAATGATTCAAGTTTGACAACACCTTTGGATTAGGGTATTAATTTATTAATGCCATGTATGTAACCCGCTTTAGTATAAAATTCTTAAAGACTTATGCTTTTGTTTTCAGTGAAATGTGCGGAGACTTGGATAACTTGGATCTGGGAGACACAGTGGAATACAATCTCTCAAAGGGAAAAGGAAACAAAGTCAGTGCCGAAAAGGTTACCAAGGTTGCTGCAGGTATCAGTGATTTACTTCCAGCTGTTTTTGGTACATTTGTTTGGCATTTTGTAGGTAGGAATGATTGCAAATAAAATCCACTGCTTTCCCCTCATAGTGAATGGAATTGGTGAAGATGTTGGTGGGACAGTGATGACAGGGAAAGTTATCCGTCCTATACGCAGTGTTGACCCCTCCCAGACTGAATACCAAGGACTTGTTGAATTCTCAGAGGAAGGTTGGTGTCACATTATGACTACACATTTAACCAGTTTATTTGTACAAAGTCAAATTGATTCACCACCCCCCTTATTTTTATTAGGATCAAAAGTGCAGAATTATCCATTTGGAATCATGAGTATGGCAAACAAGTCTGATTGTTTGCAAAAAGGAGAACAAGTGAAGTTCCAGGTTTGCACAATACCCCAGACTGGACAGAAGATGGCCTGTAATGTGGTTCCACAACGTAGAGCCATGGTGGAGTGTGTTAAAGACCAGGTAGTGTTCAGGTTTTGTGTGTTTTGTTTTGTTTTTTTTCCCCTCTTCAGTTGCATGATTTAAAAAAAACAAACAACAACTCTCACTTAGTTACACCTGTGTGGGTAGTAAGTGGACATATTTTAAAACTCAAGTGTGATAATTCCCCCCCCCCCCCTTTCCCCCAGTTCGGGTTTATCACATACGAAGTTGGTGATAGCAAGAAGTTGTTCTTCCATGTAAAAGAAGTGCAAGATGGTCTGGAGCTTCAGACTGGGGATGAAGTGGAGTTCTCCGTTGTCCTCAATCAACGCACAGGAAAATGTAGTGCCTGCAATGTACGCAGAGTCAGGTAAGAACTAGGAAACGAAGAACTTGATCTTTAAATTTATAACTGGACTGCGGCTGGTATGGTAAATGCAGTGGGCTTTCACATTGTTTGTTCATTGCGTTCCTCTTGCAGTGAAGGGCCTAAACCAGTGGCGACTCCACGTCCTGACCGCCTGGTGAACAGACTCAAGAGTATCACGCTTGATGACGCCAGTGCTCCTCGCCTGGTCATTGTAAGACAGCCTCGTGGTCCTGACAATTCAAAGGTATGGTGAGATTATCTGATGAATTGTTCTAACCTATAGGTTTGCATAGCCTTTTATAAATGACTTTGGCTAAAATGAATTTAGAGCCATCCATGTTACTAATTGGAATGAAGTGTAATGAAATCGTTTGCTAAAGTGGCTAAAAAACCACTTGGCGAGCATTTCGGGGGTTTGACAGTTTCCTTCCTAAAAAATCTTCAACTTTTTTCTTTTTTTTTTTTCTTCCTTCTGTTTTAATCATAAAACTTTGTTCTGTCCTTACAGGGCTTCAATGTGGAGCGAAAGACTCGCCAGCCTGGTGTCATTGATTGAGCAATACACCCCCATTTGGTGTTGGAGGGTTGCTGTCTCCAAGAGCAGCAGCAGGGGATAAGGGAATTTAATTTGACACATGCTTGTACACAAACTCATCCACAAAACATACGCACACATACAGTAATTGGCATGTGTAATCTTTGTCCCCAGTCTGCAGTGGAACTTTTCTTATTCCACAGTTCCCTGCCTCCCATGTATGATGTACTTGATACAGAGTTCCATGCTGCAGTGTACATGGGGACCTCTGAGTGTGTGCGTATGATGTATCCTAGAACTGATTAGTGTGTAATGGAGGTATTTGTTTCTAAGGGGCTTGTTCCCTCCAAGTCAGAGTGGTGACTGTGTGGCTGTGTACGTCCTGATTTTCTGCTTTGTCTGGAATTCTGCACCTGTAATCTGTCTGCTAGTTTGACTGGGTGAGTGAGTCTGACTGTTGGCATGTGTTTGAACCTCAGCTCCATATAAGTTCCTACTTTTTGCTCCCTTACCGATGGAAACGTAATAACTTCGCTATCAGGTTTCCACTCCTGTATGCTTTCCTACAAAACGCATAAAGCAAAGCTCCCTCCATAAGGAGGATCATATTTCTCATATGTGCAAGCTTAAACTGAGGATTCTTCTCTGCTCGGTTTTTTTGAGCAGTTTTTAAAATGCTTTATTGAAGTGGAAGCATGGTGCGTGTGCGTGACGTATGTGAATGTCAAAGTAGTTAATCTAATGGGATTTACTTCTACCAGTCTGGAGTCTTGAGATGCCTTTTTGGTATTCACATGCTCCACTTCAGCATAATTCTTCCCC
>VVHJ01024830.1:20573-39984 GCA_015107715.1 Tylochromis polylepis
GCGTGCGCCCCCCCCCCCCCCCCACCGAAAAAAAGAGAAGAGATTAAAAGGTGTGGCACACTGACCAGAGTATCCTGTTATCTGTGTTAGGGGAAGTGGTGGAGACAGCTAAATAACCCTCATTAACATTCACTGTAATCTGTCTGCCCATCATGTGTTAGTCAAGCTTCAGGGCTTTGGAGAGCGTGACAGAGTAGCAGAGTTACACACCGCAATGAATAAAATGGTAAGCAGTGTAGATACCTTTCTTTTATGCCTTTTCTTTCAGAATAGCAGAAAGAGTATAATAAGAAAGGTGACGGAGGTGATGGGGACGAGGGGTGCGGAATAACACATGGATCAGTATTAGCACATTCCCACAGTGTCAGTTGTTTCAGTACTATTTAGAAGCCCAAACCATAAAACAGGGCCACAAACCCAAACACATGTACGTTGCACCTGTATCTATGCACACTTATCTGGGTGGTGATCAGGCAGAAAAGCACTCAGACTTTACCCAGTGGCCAAAACAACTCAATCTCTACTTGCTGGCGGTCATTCAAAAATAGCTGATCAGCATTTGCTACTAAGGATGGAATCCATCAAAGCAGCCTGGACTAGGAATTCAGATTTTTCTTTTCCTTTCTATCTTTGAAAAAAAAAGAAAGAAAGGACATCAAATATCCAGGAAGAGGATTTCCATCATATGTCATGTTCTGGTCAGTCAAAGATGACTATATGGAGAGATGGTGGGGCTCAAATCTGTATTATATCAGAAACTGCATTAAGAGTATGAGTCCCAGAAAGGTAATTTGTGGTAGAAGCAAAACGGGTCTCTTGGAGAAAGCAAACATTTATTGCATGTATGTTAGAGCCTATAGCCTTTTGGAGTAGGCTGCATGCAGTGAGGATGTAGTATTTACATTGATTAAGAATAAACCCAGTGCACAAGAGTGAGCTACTAAAGTTTCAGCTTAAGTGATTCATTTACTGGTAGTAGAAGGTCATGGGGTAGAAGACAGTTTAGTAGAGTCAGCTACTGGCATGGATTTTAAACTCTTGCTAGGATTTGGAGAGCTTAGAAGGTCCTGTAAATGGAAACATCTTAAAAATAATAAGAATTATCATTATATAGCCCAAATGTGGTATCAAAACAAGCAACTGACCCATCTAAAGAAGTCTTTCAAGACCCTTTCAAACTAAGATGTATAGCACACATCATCTGCATGACTGGAATATTCTGGTAATTAAATAAATAATAACAGAAAAGAGGCATTTGCTACAGAAAAGCCATGGCAAAATCTTGTAGAGACTTACCTCTTTGGCCTGTCAGCAGCACAGATGCTCGGACACGTTTGTTCTGGGGAAGTGAATGTTCTGGTGGGGAGGAATAGTACAGCAATTAAGACCAATTAAAATTCCTAACGGCATCACGGGGGGACACTTTCTGATCCCACCCTTCTTGCATCTTTCCACAAAAAAAACAAACAGATCCATATTACTAAATTTTTAGCAATGTAAACCTTGACACGTTGCCCCTGGCAACATGTTCGTATAACATTAAACATTAAAATTAAACGTGTATTTCTACACTTCGCATCTCGAGCCTACGCTGTGAATGCTGTATTGTGCATACATTCAGTATGGGCATTTGATTTTATTATTTCAAATTGATCTTGTGTATTCATAATTACAAACTAGATAAAAATCTCACCATGTTTTAGGACAAATCCATACATGAATCCAGATGTGTGTTTTCCCCAGTGGTAGATGTTTGCTCTGGGTGTTCCTCTTTATCTTTCAAGCAGGAAATGTGATTACGATCCAAACACAACATGCTGCAGCCCTCCGCCAAGCACATGTGAGCAAAGAGCAGACTCTTTCTTGTCCCCCAGAACTTCTTTTTTTTTTTTTTTTAGAAGAGCAAGTTTAATCTTGTTCTTGGTACATTTAGACTCAGAATGCAGTGGCCTTTATTTATGCAGAGGTCTCCCTGCAGCTTTTAGAGGAGCAGATGAACATCCTATAGATGTTCGGAAGAATTTATTCATTTAGAGGAACTGTAGGTAAAATAGCGTTAAGATTGCACTTGGAATGCTCACTCCCAAACATTATGTAACACCAATTTGGGCTATTTATCCATAGGAAGCACTCTGTCGTTTGTGTGCTACATTTACAGTTTGCACTTGTGTTTTGGTGTTTCTTAAAATCTCATACAATATTTCCCCAAAACTAAGGAGAAATGTGGAAATCACAGGAAACTGCTGCACAGCCAGATCCAAAGAACGGCTGTAGAGCAGGAGCCGGACACTGGGGCACCTGTTGTAATTTGGTACTGTCTGACAGTCTGGATGATGATGATAGGAGAAATATGAGATGGACAAACTTGGACATTCTGCTCCCTCCTGCCTGTCTAAACCACATGTAGGCTACAACTGCCAACCTCTCAGGTTCATATTGAAGAGCTTAGATCGCTCTGAAAAGAAGAAATTCTTGAATTTGGATGTTTTACCACTCACATTCAGCTGTTTATTCTTGAGTTCACACTCATGTGGCAGATTGATACACTCTGTTCCTAGTGGCATTTGAACAGAAAGCACAGATTTTTCTTTCTGAGCCATGTAGCTATAACACTTTAGTTAGCATTTCTGTGCAAAATTGGGCACACCAGGTAAAGAATGAGAGGATTAAATAGATCTCTTCTGTTTAAGTTAATAGTAGAAGAAACCTGTCATTACAAATACAAGGAAATGTAAAACCTGATTGTGAAGTTTAAATATTTGAAAAGGTATTTGTGTGAAATTTGTGACCTATTTTAAATGATAAAAAATTCCCTAATTCACCTTTAATAATTTAAACATTCACATTCTGGCATTTTAATTCCTAAAGTCTAAACTGACTGACTGCCCATTTCTAACTTGATCTCTTTAACTAGTAAGAGGAACCTTGACATTTAGAATCACATTCCCTAAAAATAGATGGCTTGTTGGTTTGTGTCTTCAAGCTGCACAGACATGATGAAATGGGAGCGTGTGTAACACAAATCAACTTTATATATTTTGAAAAAATAATCATAATATATCCTGGTATCCTGCAGTATTTATTTTGTCTGATTCAGAGATGTCAAATTTGTATCCCGTCCCAAAAGCATTTGGAATTTGATTTGTGATAAAGCAGTAAAAATACATTAGAAAACTTCAACAGCAATGACAACTGAAGAAATATATCCCAAGGAAGCCACTGGCATATTTTCATTTCATGAATTACAATGAGATCCCGGTCTTTTCTCCTGGTTGAACTTTTTTTTGTTATTTTATTTTTACTTTTTTAATCCACAGTAAACTCCATAAACCCAGTGCCTCCTAAGAAATCTTAACTGTTACCTGCTGTGCCTGTTTTTCATGTGTTTCCTGCTTGAAACACGTTCTTTTGAAAGCCAAAAGCAACTGGGACGTGCACGCCCAAATATGTATGAGTTTTATCTCAGAAAATAGGCTTGGTTGTATATTATTACTTAAATGCATATTATTGTGCACAGGTTAAAACATGCATATGCAGTCATGTGAAAAAACGTTTGCAGAAGACTGTATGCAGTCCTGTGAAAAATAAGTACACTCGTAAGGTGTACTCAGTCCAATACTCAGTCCAAGTACAGACTTCAGTCTGATCAAAATGCTGGGGCAGGACCTTATGACCTCAAGTTATTACTGCTAAAGGTGGTAATCATTCGGTGTGGGTAGCTTTACACAGGCACAAAAACGTTTTCATGTAACTCTAAGGTAATATTGCTGAGAAATATTAGAATAGTTGAATTAGAAGTGAAGTGCTGTTTTTCTTTTAGCAATGTTGCATTTTCTCATTACAACAGCATCTCAATAATACTGTTCTAGCCCCTATAGCTTTAAAAGCTTTAAAATGTAGCTTGTGTAAAGTACTTTTGAAATCAAATGAGGAAAGGTTTGTGGGTAAGACCAAATGCTAGGTTTTCAATAATGACTTATCTTGTTTTAGGGTTTCAGTATCCCAGGAGGGAGGGGGAGACAGCTATGCCCCTCAGAGTCTGCCAACTGGTGAGCAGAATGAACACCTGCCCAGTAGTGACTGGGGATCGAAGATTATGGGAAGGGATATAGAGGCGACGGAAATCAGAGAAGTACTGAGGGGCAGGAATGTGAAGGGACTTGTAGGTGAGAAGAATGACTGAATTTAAGGCAGGACTTTGGGAGCTATGTAGAGAGCTGAGAGTAGGAGTGATCTCTTGCCAGGATGTAGAGAGTTTTGAGCACTTCACAGCCTATCTTTGACTTTACTTGCAGTTCATTATTTCAATAGGACGTTATTACAGAAGTCCAGACAGAATCTGACAAATGCATGGGATGTTTCAGTAACGGAATAGAGATGTGAAATCTGGAGACAAATGTTCTGAAAATAACCAGGTCTTAAGATCACAAAGGCGATTAGGAAAATGTTGGTCATGGTGATGTAGAGCTGAGTGTCATCTGCGTAGCCGTGATATTGTGCTAGGAAACACCTTGTTGTGAAGTTGAATGTTCTTGTCTCCACCACCTATCGCTGGTAAAATTATTTTAATGATGGAACACTGACAGTGCACACAGGGCAATGTGGGTGTGAGCTTCCTTCTAATTTCCTTCCTCTTCCTCACTAATTATAATTTATGCCAAGAAATGGCACACTTAGTTTATCAGTCAGCCCATCTTAGTATGTAACACCTACCATGTTCACAGCAACTCGTGCAGCTATCACGGTGTTTCATAAGATGAGTCCCCTCGTATGCAAATACCTGTCAGTTTGTCAAAACACTATGCCAGCCAGTGAGTCTTGTATGCACACAGATGACTTAAAATAGATCTAGACACATATGAGTTGCCCATTACATCAAGGCATGTTTCATGTGGCCACAGCGGGTTCTGGTTACAGTTGAGCAGAGGGTGCTTAATATTGCCCAGAGCAAGCACGGTGCTCCACACTTCCCAACTACAGTGGTCCAGTGCCTGACCACCTGCTACCAGTCCTCAGGATAGTTTAACTGGAAGACCATCACCATGCCGAAAGTTTTGGTTCCAGGTGAGTTTGGGCAGAATGAAACAGGGACTTAATATATACTACACTAACAGAAAGGAGGTTTGGACATTTTTTATAAGAAATAAGGAAAGTCTTCACCAGTGGTGCTATCATTTCATGGAATTTCTTAACCAGTAGAAGATCAGTCAGAAGACAGTAGAGTGACATCTTTGTCACCCTACTGTCTTCTGACATGCTGATTTTATATTACATTGGTCACACTCTTTTCTGTGCAGCATGTAGTGTAAACAACTGTTTAGGTAATAAATCCACACTTGTTTAGCAGTGCCATTCCAGTGGTGTCTCCCTTATGGGTGGCAGAGACGGCTTTAATGGCAGGTTCACTGGCACGTGTCCAGCGTGAGATAGTGAGCTATGTCTGC
This sequence comes from Tylochromis polylepis, assembly GCA_015107715.1. Classification (NCBI taxonomy): domain Eukaryota; kingdom Metazoa; phylum Chordata; class Actinopteri; order Cichliformes; family Cichlidae; genus Tylochromis; species Tylochromis polylepis. The sequence goes on from VVHJ01024830.1 coordinate 26,018, forward strand.
ATAACCCTAGCTAACTAGTGTTAACATGCACAATTCATTTAACACAATTCTGTATCTATGAGATCTATTTTAAGCATGCAGTATACAGTAACTGGAGTTGTACTTTAGGTTATGTGTTTTGGTAATCCACCTATGGCTGATTTAGTGTCAGTTGTGAAAATAGCAGGAAAAGAAAGATGATGAATGCTATTTGTCATTATGTTTGCAGAGACTGCATTTGTCATCCAGATAATTTTTCTTGGTTTGTACTTTCATTTTGATCTTTCTTGTAGTACATTACCCACCAGAGAAAATCTCTGTCATTAATACTATTTTGAATGCTGCAGTAATAGTTACTAATTTTAGGCCTGCCTTCACCAGGCACAGGGCAACCGGCCAGTTACATTATGCAAGAGTTTTCAAAAGGTGAAAAAATAGAAATGCTAAAGCCTGACCACCTACAGACAGGGTTGACTTCACAGCTAATAGAATTCAGTTGTATTAATTAATACAACTGAACAATTAAAAATAACTGTTGTAAATTATTTTACAACAATTAATGATTGTTGTAAAATATGACTGATTTTAAGACCAGTTGATCCGCCACAGACAATGTTGAGTAACAAATAATGTGGTAATGATCAAACCAATTAATTCAGTTTATACTAAAGGCAACATTCAGCTATGGAGATAGGAGTATTATGCAGTTTTGTAAGAGACTTAACCTGCTCCACAAACCGCTATGGATGATTTTTTTTCAACAATTGTTGAGCACACTTATTTCATTGTTATTGTTGTTCTGAGATATAACCAGGCATGTTTTGTTTCCCCCTTAACCTGGACTGTCCCACCCTGACTGGGACTTTTTTTGCTTTTTCACCAGAGGGAGGAAGTAAGTATCAAGATGGGAAATGATTAGGGAATTTGAAATACGGATTAAAGTATTTCAAAATGCATGGTTTACTGCCTGGTTGTAAGGCAGTCACATCACCAAACCTGCATTTCTTATTTGAAAGCAACCTTGTCTGATGTTTTTGGGGTTTTTTTTTTTTTTTGCAAATGAACACAAAAAGGAAAAAATGGGGTAAAGTGCAAATTGACAGCATTTATTAATAAACTGTTCACATTCAATATCAGTTCTCGAATTTCTCGTGTTGCACTTGTGTCAGATGTTCCACAAACAGCTTGATCCATGAAGACTGAACTGAAAGTGAACATTTGCATTAATAAATGACTTTTTGCCACCACAGAAAAGCTTCACATATAGCAATGCACATATCAAGAACTTTAAGTTACAATCAAACAGTTTGGCACAGACAGCATATTCCAGGGCCACACAGTTAATGCATCCTTATATGCATGGGGGTGTTAAACAAATTAGCAGAGCATACGGCACATTTTAGTTGAAATGTGTTGCTCCACAAGGAGCAGGGACACAATGAAACCATCTCTGTGTATTGTGAAGATGGATTTAGCAGTTTTTTGTCCAGCTCCTGAATTTAATTCAGTTACAACTCTTAATCAGTTTTAACAGCCATGTGTCCAATCCATACAAATCTTTACATTAATCTCACTTACCCATTATCACAATTGGTCCAACATTTAATGTCATTATTCATGTGTGCAAGGTTTGCTGTTGCATGTATTTTCTAATCTATGTTGTCTTATATATATATATATATATATATTAGTCCTTTATATAAGTGGACACACCATCAAGTTGTGTCACAAGTTGATATCAACGTACTGTGGATAACAATAAAGTGTTTGGGGTTTATTCATGTATAACATAATATTTTCTAACCAATGCTTTTCCTAACACTTTCTTTTCTGGGTATTATTCCCCGTGATGCATCACTCTTGCTGGGTATATCAGGTCAACAGAGTAAGTATGGAGGATGGCAAATGGAAGCCAAAGTCACTTCAGTATCAAACTGTATGCTAGAGATGTTAGCTTAGAGAAGAATGTGTTGGCTCTTGCAAGTGCATGTAAAAAAATAGAGTTGGTCTAGAGAGTAGTTTTGTACACAGTGGGTTGTTAAATAGAGCTACAAAGGCTTTGCACTGGCACTGCCTCATTTTTTTGCGTGTGCGTGTGTGTGCGTATATATTTTTCGCCATATTCAGATCAAAAACAATAATAAAGAGCCACTTACACTCTGGCTGATTAGGTGCAATTGTGCAATTATAAAGACAAGTGGACCTGGATTGCTTCATCAGTGTAGTCCCTCGATATGCATGATGTTTGCAGACTATACTGGAGGTCAGAGTTTCGCAGTTGTAGTGGCTGAGTCAGTCTGTTGCCATGTACGCTTGCGCTGGAGCCTGTACACATCATTGTGGAATATGCTGTGAATGTAATGCAGTACATCATGTCCAAGGTTTTTCTCCTTAGAATTTTGTCATTTAATAATGTAGATCATAGCAGGCAAAAACATCCTGAATGTGGCCCGCCTAGTTTAGTTCAGTCCTGCATGATGTTATAGGAACAGAATGCATTTCTGTTACTTAAACTTTTGGTGTGCATCACAGAGACCGATGACAAGATGAGGGCCTTCGCAGAGCAGGTCTTTGCTTCTGACACCAAAGACGAGACGATCCGCGATGAAATCTCCATGTTTGATGTGGCTGAGGACTGTCCCATCATCCATCATGAGATGGCCCACCATCTGCAAACTGATGATGATGAGGAGAAACGGTGAGATGGAAGATTATGAATAGTGATGGTACAAAGTCATGATTTGCTTCCTGAAAGAACAACAACAAAAAAATCATTACATAACTTTATTATTTAATGAAAATTTGGGAAATTTGCTTAATTGTAACAACAAATATTTTATAAATTTTGACAGAAAAATTAAGCCAAACTTCACCATCTCCTCTTCCACAGCAAGAAGCGGTCCCGTACCATGGCCGTGCCCATGGTTGCTTCCCAGGCAGCTGCTACCCCTGTAGTATCAGTGGAAGTGGACACGCCCACCTACCTGGAAGTGCCCGACTTCCAGAGAGTGGCCGTCATTGGAGACTATGCTGCTGGGGTACTGTTTATTTTCCCATACTGTTGATGTGTATTTAAAAAAAATTAAAATTTCTTATATATTACACTTTGAGTTCTACCATAAATAACACCTTTGTCCAGTGGTTTAACATTACAGTGTATTTGCACATTGTGATATCACTGTGGTTATGGGTGCGACAAGGGAAAAGTCTTTAAAGCTTTAAATGAAGCTTATAAAACTTATACTATTAACTGAATTTTAAAAGAAAGTAGTTTACTAACCACAATGCCACAAATGCTTGGTAAGATTGATATGCATTTCAATCAGACTGCCTTTTCAATTGCAGCGACTCCCGAATTGGGTTTAAATTGGTATTGATAGCTTTAAAATTGAAACCACCTGTAGCACATTCAAACTGGGTCAAGCAGACATGAATGTGGGAAGTGGTGAGTATACATTTTGTCTGTGTGTGAGTGTCCTCACAGGCTACCTCCCGCCACAAAAGGCCATGAGTGGAGCTCATCTGAGAGTACGCTAAAGTTTCAGGTTTCACCACCGTTGGTTTGACATTTACAGTAGAGCGAGAGAAAACTTTGGAGGAAGTGATTTTGCTTTAACTTACTTTGGGCCTCACATTTGTTAAGATAAACTAAAGTCTTGTTCACTGCATATGTAGCATGTTGTGTAATATTACACAGAGCAAATGACTGATTATGTAGTATATACTCTTTTTTACAAATTTGTCATTTTCTTATTTTCTCTTTTTTTTGAGATTGGAGCAAATAAAAAGTTCTAGTTGTCAAATTTGTTTTAACAGAATAGTCCCCATCTGCTTCATCCATCCATCCATCCAGTTTATCCAGTTTAGCGTCACAGGGGTGCTGGAGCTCATCCCAGCTGTTATAGGCCAACCTGGATAGGAAGCCAGTCTGACACAGTCCTAATGTGTTTCATCAATTCCACATTGTTTAACAGTTAACTCTAAAGTCTGTTATAATATCTCGTATGTGCTATTCAGGTGACCATGGATGACTTTGAGCTGGCATGCAGGGGTCTGTACCGTGCTATAACCATCAGGGAGAAGTACATGCGGCTGGCCTGCCAACGCTTCCCAAGAACAGCTTCCCAGTACCTGCGTGAGATTGAAGGAGAGTCTTTCAGACCGGAAGATCAATTGCAGCCAGGTGATAATAAAAGGAGATCAGGGTTAGCATGATTTGAAATGATCTTAAGTAGAAGATGTGTACTTAATTATACGTTGCATCCATCCTCAGTCTTCACAAGTCCTCCAAAAGAAGGGGAAGATCCCTTTGATATCAAGAACCTGCCAAAGAATCTGGGCTATGTTGCTCGTATGAAGGACGGTGTGATTTATGTGTACAATGATGCTGCAGCTGCTGACAAACATCAGCCAAAGGACATGCCCTACCCAGACCTCAATACCTTTATCGATGACATGAACTTCCTCATTGCTCTTATTGCACAGGGCCCAACGTGAGTCCTTTAAAAAGTGCTCATTACTCTGTTTCAGATTTTAGAACTGAAATTCATCTGCTTTCAAAAGTACCAACACGATTCCTCCTCATTTTTGTGATATAGCTGTAATTCCTCCTAGGTAAAAGTACTATCATAGCACAGTTATTTCCCTTGCATCAAAAGCTCGACTTTCCACTTTGTTTTGCAGAAAGACTTACACTCATCGTCGTCTTAAGTTTCTCATGTCCAAGTTCAATGTGCATGAAATGCTGAATGAGATGGAGGAGATGAAAGAGGTGAAGAAGAACCCTCACAGGGACTTCTACAACTGCAGAAAGGTAGTTGCTTTATACTTCCTGTCAATTTAATGTGGAGCGACATAAAATGAAACACCAGTGTGATTTGCGCTGACTTTTAATTGGAATGTGTAGCAGAGCTTAAGTAATGTCCCATTCATTTGTTGTGCATGCTCATTTCCCACATTTTCTGTCGTCTTCCTTACTTCCAGCTGCAGTGCAGCTCGTGGTGTCTTTAGCTCACTCTTGTGACCAATCACAGGTATTACACTGCCCAAACAAAAACCTCACTGATCACCCTGTCATCTCTATTCCTTTCCAGGTGGACACTCACATCCATGCTGCTGCCTGCATGAACCAGAAGCACCTGCTGCGCTTTATCAAAAAGTCTTACCGTGTGGATGCTGAACGTGTTGTGCACAAACTCAAAGGGAAGGAGGTCACCATGAAGCAGCTCTTTGAGTCCCTTAACCTCCATCCATACGACCTCACTGTGGACTCACTGGATGTGCACGCTGTGGGTTTCTTTTTTAGTAATTTAAACACTAATAACAGTCTTTTAGTATAGTAAAGTAACAAGGCTCACATACTGACAGGATACATTTCCATGAAAGCAATTAAGTGTTCAAGCTGAAAATTAAAACAAAAGTACATGTAATAGTCAGATAATAACAAATAAAAACCTCATTATAAATTAGAGATATACCATAGGTTTTATATTATTTTTAAAGGATTGTACACATAGAACATGAAGATTATAGTGCTGCCAAATTTACCATTTACCAGGACTTGTGCCATCAATGACCAGTGCACAGGAACGAACAACATGTGGCCTCACCTCCGTAGGCCACATGTTGCATACAATGAAAACTGGATCAGGATAAACTTCTTTTCTAATTCTTAAGGAAATGTTTAAATATCAAAAAGTTTGTATTCTATAAAAGCAAACACTTTTATTTGAACCTAATGTGTCGTGTTGGTTATTCACTTTCAGAACGTCTTTGGTCTAAATGTATCATCTTGTATTTTTCTCTCAAGGGTAGGCAAACCTTCCAGCGTTTCGATAAGTTCAACGCCAAGTACAACCCAGTAGGAGCCAGTGAGCTGCGTGACCTGTACCTGAAGACTGAGAATCACATCAATGGAGAGTACTTTGCCACTATCATCAAGGTTGGCTTCATGAAACATTCCTTCAAATGAATTGTCTATGAAACAGTATAACTGTCACCGTGGCAGCTGATGATCAAGGTTGCTATAAGTACTTTATTAATATTCAATTTTATACACTGAACTGGTGATTTGAGCTTGATTTGAGCTTGATTTGATCTTTGGGAAAACCAGGAAGTAGCCAGTGATCTCGAGGAAGCCAAGTACCAGTATGCTGAGCCCCGTTTGTCCATTTATGGCTGCAACACCAACGAGTGGAACAAGCTCTCGAACTGGTTCGTCAGGCACAGAGTTTACTCCCCAAACCTCAAATGGATGATTCAAGTGCCCAGGATCTAGTAAGTTTTCAGTTTTCTCCTTCTTCTTTATAAATGCACCAAACTGTCAGAGAGATGGAAAACTCTTACATTTATGCATTTCTTGTTTTTTCTTTTTCTTTGCCTGCATTAAAGAATATGCGTTCAAAAACTAAAGCTACCTCTACTGCTACCAAAGATGGATGGAATTTAGATTTAAATAATCCTGTATGTCCATGTTCTATCTCAGTGACATCTTCAGAGGCAGAAACTTTGTGCCACACTTTGGCAAAATGTTGGAGAATATTTTCCTGCCTGTGTTCCAGGCCACCATTGACCCACAGTCCAATCCAGAGCTAAGCATCTTCCTCAAGCATGTGAGTCACTGTTCAGACACAAAAATACACGCTGAACCTTGATTTCCAAGCCACAAATAAAGATATCGTTGTAGAAAAGATGACAAATTCAATCCGAAAACTACTGTATGATCCCAGGATAATCCGTTGTTTTCTGCTCAACGTGTAGGTGACAGGCTTTGACAGTGTGGACGATGAGTCCAAACACAGTGGCCACATGTTCTCCACTAAAAGCCCCAAACCAGAGGAGTGGGACATCGTCAAGAACCCCTCCTATACCTACTACATCTACTACATGTATGCCAATATTGCTGTCCTCAACCAGCTGCGCAAGTGAGTAACATTATTTCCAGACATGCATTTTCTTCTTTCATCTTATTGGATTAGAGCACTCGAATTACTTTGTCAGAGATCATTATTTTCTCTAAACATTTACAGTGAGCATATATTTAACTCTTGTCTGAGTATGTCTGCTGCTTTCTGTTGTATCATTCCTATTCTTCTGCTCTCCAGACAGAGGGGCATGAACACATTCATGTTCAGGCCTCACTGTGGTGAGGCTGGTGCCATAACCCACTTGCTGGCTTCCTTCATGACTGCTGACAACATCTCTCACGGCCTTAACCTCAAGAAGGTCAGTCCTCTGAATGCAGCATTTCATTTGCCATAAAATCCACTTTAATTCATATGCATGATTAGGCGATTGTCAGACCAAGTAGCCATAAGAATAGTCCTCAACCACAATATAAGTCTAATAAAAGAAGAAAATGGTTTTTCTTGTGTTTGTCTATTCACCACATTTTATATAATAGCTTACTGACAAGTTAACAGTGATAGATTATGTCAGTCTAAGTCTTTAGCTGCAATCTTTTGGTTACCTAAATGTAGGCAATGCTACAACTGACTTGTAATTCTAGTATTGAAGTGTAAAGTTCAATTTGAGCTTTGACATGACTCTTATGAGCAAGTTAATACATTGTTTACTGACTGTTTACATTTTGTGTTGTTATATTTTTTTTTTTAAATATGCATATTTGGCTCAAGCTTGTAAACTTACTGTTTTCCCATCAACCCTTCACAAACAGAGCCCCGTGCTGCAGTACCTGTATGTCTTGACCCAGATTCCGATCGCCATGTCCCCACTGAGCAACAATAGCTTGTTCCTGGAGTATGCCAAGAACCCGCTGCTTGAGTTCCACAAGAAAGGCCTGGTGGTGTCTCTGTCCACCGATGACCCCATGCAGTTCCACTACACCAAGGTCTGAGCCTTTGGTGACAACACAGACAAATAAACACAGCCTGTTGTGCTGTTGGGTATATCTAGTACAAATGTGCAGATCAGCAGTGGTCAGCACTGATGATAAACACATTCTGTACATCCTATAAATAGGTGATGTGTGCAAAATTGGGTTTTTTTTAATGAAATCAGTTGCATATGATCTCAAGTCGAAGCAGGAGTATTCAGTAATTTCAGAGTGTAAGTCTTGGTTTTTATGTCCACAGGAACCTCTAATGGAAGAATATGCAATTGCAGCTCAGGTGTTCAAGCTCAGTACTTGTGACATGTGTGAGATCGCCAAGAACAGTGTGCTTCAGAGCGCCCTCTCAGATGAGGTAACACGCATTGTAGAGAAAGTTGCGGTGTTTTTGCATTGAAAAACTTCGTGTGACATAACAGACACACACCTACAAACCTGCATTTCAGTCAAAGCGAGTATTAAGAGCCACGAGTACATCATAAAATACATATATTCTTAGTGACACTATAGTGAGAACTACCAAAGGTGGTTTGAAGAACTTTGACTGTAATGGCCTTGTAATACCATGGTTGAGTAAAATTCTGAAAAATGTATTTCCCTATAGGGATCAGTGAAGAGTATTTTTTTTTCTTTGTGGGTTTCTTTTTGCGCTGCAGGAGAAGTGCCACTTCCTGGGTAAGGATTACCTCAAAGAGGGTCCAGAGGGCAATGACATCCGCAAGACCAACGTGCCTCAAATCCGTATGGCGTACCGCTATGAGACCTTGTGCTACGAGCTCAACCTCATCAAGGAGGGCTTGAAGTCTGAGTAAACACTGTCAGACCGGACTCACCCTTACTTAGACACTACTCTCTTTTGTGATGTGAAAAGGTTTCTACGTTTGTTTTTCACAGTGGAATCTTAAAGAAGCTGACCATCTAAAAGACAGATGTTCTCTCTGTTGAAGGAAGAAATGCTTTTATAATCTGCACATCTGTGACTTGCACATTGCAATATGTTTTTTTTTTTCAGCTGGAGAAACGTGTATAAGAATGGTAGGAAATAAAAGGTGCAATTGCATTTCTGTGGTCATTCCCAAATTGTTTGGCTGAAAGGAAGATCTTGGCCTGGTGTGTTGCCTTAAGACATTTCTTGAAAGCTCTTTACCTTGTTTATTTAACGTTTAACACCAAAATTACCTTTGTGAAGGCTATAGAAAGTCAAAACACGGTGACAAAGTCAGCATTTGTTCTAACCTAAATGAGTTCACACTTAATCATGTTGCCAAGATCAACTTTGAGATAAGGTCTAAAGTCAAGTCTAAAGTGCACAATTACGTCAGAGAGGCTAAAGCTCCACATCACAAACTTCATAAATTAAACACCCAGTTATGTTTATCAGATGGAGCTCCTAACCCAGTGTCTAGATTTCCCAGGACACTTAAAGACAGCAGTATTTGTTCAGCGTTGACAGCTGCAGGAGTTGAGGCGATGACGTCGTCTCTCTTGGAGGTTTCAGGCAAACTTTCTCACAGTCAGCGCGTCAAGCTCGACAGAAACAGCATGAGGGAAACTGGAAGTCAAATAAAAGCACGGTAAACTATTTTGTTATAAACAAGACATAAATCTTGCATTACAAAACCCCCCACAGTTTTTTGTTTACCACTTCCAGCGGTGATGTCATAAATAATGGTGTCATAAATAATGCATTTATATGTTGCTTGTTCCTTTACTTTTGAAATGATTTCAGATACTTTTGTTGCTCCTAAACTTCAGTGGCATGCGTTATGATGTCGATATCCCGGTGGTCTTGTAGGACCCCGGAATAACTGATGCCAGTAAACATACAATTGCAGCTAATTAAAATGCATTTACCATTAAAATATTTAAGTTTTACAAAGGACACATAAAAATTCAAAATGGACAGTACAAAAAGTTGAATATACCAAAATAAACATTTTTCACCCAGAAAGTTCAATGAACAGCTTATAAATTAGGGAAAACGACACACCGTGAATTATCATCTGTTATATTTTGGAAGTTATAACCGGAAGTCGCATTTTTCAGGCTTACTTAACACTAATTGTCCAAAGACTGAGGGCGAGGAGTTCTGCTTTAGCAGCTTTTCTCTCAACTGTGGCCACTTTCTTTGTGGTTGTTGATCTTGCTGTGTTTAGATATTAGTATACGCGGTACGTTTTTATACCTCATAAAGTTTTCTTACTCATAAGTTAAGTTTAACAGTCTGTAGGCCGCTTCTTTTGACCAGCGCTAGCATTTTTTAACGTTATTGAGACCTCTCCAGACTGAGCGATGAGACCGAGCGCACTCGGATTTTATATGCGGTTTTTATTTTATCGACGGGAAAACGAGGAAAGAACATGAGTCCTTCTTATACTTTGGTAAGTAGTATGGCATGTATCACAAGTCATCTACCCATGTTGGTCTTCTGTCTTCACACTTATTTCACAGCTTATCTGTCACTTTCTCTAAGAAAAAGCTAGCTAAATATTTCAAGGAGCTCTGTTTCTGCATTCAGTGATATCGTTAGCTAATAGCTGGCCGTAAAATTTGTAGCTCTCCCACACTTCTCCAATACTTGTGCTTTCTTCACATGGTGACAAAGTCAACGCCAAACGCCACTGAAACTGTGGCGAGTTTAAACTGACAGCATTATCTATAGCCATAAACACGTTTTAATGTAAGTATCAGTACTTTTTCTGGTTCAGTAAGTCCCTTTCTTCAACTCGGCATGCATCCAGTAAATTGTTTGTATTATTTTTCTTCTTTTCGTTTGTTACACTGTACGATTTCACTGGTGATTAAAACGTTATTCCTGTATTGCTGTTCCAGCCGGCGGTTTAACAGGTTTCACCATAACGAGTCCGTTAAGTTTCCAAGTTTCAGTTCTTTGCAAGGGCGGGGTGACATTCATTATTATTATTATTATTATTATTATTTAATTATTTATGACATTTTTACTGATTTTTAAAAAAACATTTTTCATAAGTCTAGTTTCCTTTCACTCAGTCCGCATGCATTCCCGCTAATCTCCAGTTTAGCTCTGTTTATCTAGACGTAGTAACCATTCATAACAGAAAATATGGAGGCAAATTCAGTTCCCAGAGTTCCCAGAGGTCTCTGCACTTTAAGGCTGTAAAATGCTTTATGAATATCATGTATCTGTTTTGCCAAATATATAGGAAAATCAACTTGGTTAATTGATAACTGACAAGAGAAAGCCTCTTCGATATGTATATGCCACTCAAGGCATTAACACTGGGGTATTGTGAAGTAATGATATTTAGATTGTTTAACTGCCTCAGTCTGTGTTTATGAGAGGATTTGGACTGTTTCAGCACAACTAGCAGCAAAAACCTGACACAAAACACCTCATGAAAGCTGTATGTCAGTCACTCCCTCACTGGAGCTGTGGAAATGAATGCCTGGGTGCCCTGCTGACTGCTGAAGGATCAGTCGTTTTAAGGCACTTTATCTTGCTCTGTCCTTTTATGTTGGCGTAAAGTAAACCGGCATTTTTCTTTTATTATACTCCCGACTGCCACTGCTGGTGATAAACTACAGTTGTACAATACCTCACCTCCAACATGTCATGTCATGCCACACGTTTCTGCAGGGCGTGCTGTGGTGGTTTTGAAGGTGCAATTAGGTTTAATTTAGTTGCCAAGTGATGACTGGGTGCTCCAAGCTTTGTGTGTCCCCTGTCTAGTTTCTACACGGATGACTCAGTGAGTTTCACTAAAATAATGCTGGGATGCCGTTCTGTTGAGCTGAATGCCTCATTAAAATGTTCATTTTGACTTTCCTTCTGGCTTTGCTCTACACAACAATGTACAGTTCAAATCATTGGGAGTAATGTTTGATTTTAACTGAATACCATGGAAAAGGCGGGAGCTCCCATTTTGATATGTTTCAGAGTGTTACTGTAAGTGGCCAGATTTCTTGTTTTTCCAAGTCAATGTTTGAATATAGATGATCTAAACATAGCTTAAACTGGTGGTTGGTGCAAATCTTTCTGCACCATAATTATGGACACTGCTGATCCTTCTTCCTGCAGCTCAGGAAATGCAACTCATGTCTTCCTGTACTACATACCGCACACAGACGAATAAGTGCAAGTGGGTCAGTTCAGGAGCTGCATTGTCATTGCATGGTCTGGCTATGATGGAGCAGCATTCCACTACAAACATACATTTGATTTGGGTCAAACCAGACAAAGGCGTCATTTGCAAGACTGAGTGACTGTCCGACTGTCTGTAGTTGAATCTATTTATTGACCCTCCTCCTCTCCATCTGCAGGAATGCAGCTCATAGTCATTACAATCATGAACTATGCTGTGGAATTTTACCATGTCTCCCCTTCTTGATCCTCATGTGCGACGTGTCCAAATAGTTTGGTTCCAGCGAAGCAGTAGCAAGAGCCTTCAGCAACCATGCTGCCGGCATGGCTCAGGAGATATAAATCAGGCTGAGTGCACTGCAAAACAATCACAGACATCAAATCTGTGCATGTTTGACAACATGTGATTTTCAGTTTAAAGTGCATATAGCAAAGGCCTCAGTTACTTAGACTATGTGGTCTTATATCTTTATATTTTTTGTGTCTGATAAATCGTTAAACCATGTGAGGAACGCCTAATCCAGAGCTCGACCATGTGTGGATAGGTGGGGTTGAAATGCTCCCCATCATCAATTGTCATTGGCTCTTTATGCAAGAAATGAGATTCATGTGTTTTTCCATGTCTCAAAAGCTTCTTGAAATCACATAGACGCTCTTCCCCCATACCATTTGAAAGACAACCTTTCATATGAGGTGCATTTGATTTGCTGTACTACAGGTGTTTTTGTATTTGACCAGCTATAAGGAGGCCTAGGAAGAAGGCATCACACAAATCTCCTTGGCCTAGAAGAAGTTTGGGGGGGTTCACTGCACACAGACATAGTAGCAGGTAACCTTTTCCTGTCACTGTCTTTACTTTTCTTTTTTTACTGACCTCCTCCCTTTCCTTGCCTTCACCTTTGGATGCATTCTGTTTCAGAAGAAAGATTTCCCTTGGGGTTTGTGTTTCTCTGATCCTACAGTGTGCACTGTGCTGTCTGAATGCGTTTTAATTGTACTGATGAGTAATTTTAGTCTGTCGTCTTCTTTTTAGGTTGCTTATAAAATGAAACAAGAGGAAAACGATCCTCTGCCACCACACAAAGACATGGAGACAGAACGGAAGCAACAATAAACTTTTGATTTTGATGACAGTTTATGGATAATTAGCAATAAGTAGATTCTGTCCGTTGTAGGAAATTCTTGATACATTCACCTATGGAGGACTCGCGATGAGCTGACACAATATGCTGGCTCTAAGAGCGGAGCAGGGCAGACGCGGGGTCGGTGAGGTTGTGCTGCAGAATGAGGCTCCCACATCCAAGCAAGGACGGCCACCATTGAGGATACCTTCTCACAAGCAAGTCATTAACATCAAGGAGAAGATCTCCCAGTGGGAGGGTCGCAGTCAGCAGAGCAGTAGCCATGATACTGGAGTGAAAGTACATCCTCCGACTGTATCTCGGACTCTGTCTGGAGATCTCCTAGGCAACGGTTGTCCGAACGAGAGCTGGAGAGGGGGTCTTCATGCAAAAGCTGACGTCTCAAAAACAAAGAACTTGGAATTTGATTTTCAGGAATCCCCAGCACAGGCTGGACATAGTGTGGGTGGCAGGAAGTCAGAACCGCTGCGTAGTGGTTCCAATGAATTATTAGCCACATCGCCAGGAAATAAAACACTTTCAACGCAAATACTTGCATCTCCCAAAGTGGAGGGTACAGGTAAACGAATCATTACTGCCAACGGTGACCAAAAAATGGGTCGTATCTTGGATGCTGAAGTAGTTTCTAAACCTCTACCTCTGTCAACTGATGATCCAGAAGACAACATGCCTGCTGGTAACTTCTACACTTCCCGGGGTTTCTGGCGGAAGCTTGAGGGAAACAGATTGCTCTGGGAGAAAGGCAGAGAGTCATCAGGTGAAGCTAACCCCCCTCCCAAACCTCAGCGGACATTCCAGTATCGGGGAGCCAAGAACAGTAACAACGCAGGGTACATGGTACAGTGGGACAGAGGATCCCCTCATAACAATCACTCCA
>VVHJ01024830.1:40004-63992 GCA_015107715.1 Tylochromis polylepis
TCCAACATGAGAAGCAGGAGGGTAGCTCAACCACCAAACTTCCCACCTCCTCCATGTCCAGTTGCAAAGAGTGAAGGACTTTCAAGACATAAAAAGAACAGGTCAGTCAGTACACAAAAATAAAAGCAGAAATAAGCAGAAAGTACTTGTTAAAAAGTAAAATGGAATGAACTGTTGCAGCACTTTCTTTGATATGAACTATGGTAGAAAAGAAAATGAGCCTACTAGTATTTGCTTTGTACTTTGCTTTTCCGCGTTTACTGAACAGTTACAGTATATTTAGAGCAGTTTTGGGGAGGGTACTGTCAGAGTCTGATTGCTGGCTGGGGTCCTGGTGTGATGTCACATGATATCTGGCAGCATTGTCGTCTATTGTCTAGAAATGGCCTAGTTCCTGAGCAGCCATGGGTCCAGGGTCATCATCAACGGGCACACACACACAGTCCCTCTTTCATTATTTTTAAGGCTGAGTAAAACAAGACTAAACTGTATCACATGCACATATTATCTGTAGTCCTGTGAAAACCATTGCTTTTGACACATAAAGAGCAAACATTAAATCCTTTTTCTTACGGTGCCTACAGATAAAGATGGTAAAGAACAAGAGTCATCAATGATTTCAACAAAATATACTAAAAAAAATAGATAGATTTTACTTCTCTACAGATAACACAAGTACACCTTTTCGCCCTAGAAACTAATATAGCTTGGTGACAATTTGTTATCATGTAAAATACCTGCAGTTGTGTGAGGGTTATCCTGCATGCACAATATTTCAGTGTTATTCAAATCTGACTTGACCATTCCACCTGAAGCTGGTGAAATTTGTGCTGTCTTTCTGACAGTAGAACTATCCACTTTGACACCAGTATTTGAAAGGATTACAATACCATTCAAAACTTTGGATGTGCTTTCTTTTGACTGGTGCTGTACCTGCAGATCCTGTAACAGGATTTTTGTTTCTGAAGACTTTTTATTGCATCAAAGGCTCTACTGGCTGAATTTTCTGGATTGGCCAATCATAGAAAACTGGCAGATGTTTATAATACATGCAGCGTAAAATATTAATATTAGACTCAAGCGTTTTGAAGACTTTAAAGAGGTTTTAGACAGTGCATAATGTTAAAATATACTTGAGTAGAAAAGAGAACTTGACACTTTCTTACAAAGGAACATCCACATGTCGTTCTTTTACAGAGGTTCTAATTATTGGCTTCTAGTCTGGATCCATTATTTCTAATTTCATACATTTGACAGTATGATGAATAACGGGGTATATTTACTACTCTATTGTTAAAATTATAAAGATAAAAACATAGGTAGGTATAGGTTTCATTGATTGCAGTGCCTTTATCATTAGGTACCCTTTCAAAGAGGATGAAGGTTTACTTGTCCAATAGATAAAAAAAAGTTTTAATGGTTACTTTTTTCACATGTAGGTAGAGAAAGTCTGATTCCCCTCTGCAAGATTCACAGAGAACAGGAGAGGAGAGGACGTGGATGGACCTATTTGTTCATAGACCGAGATACTCTTTTTATATGTTTATCTGAAGCTGTGCAAAACAATTCATACCATCGCATTAACCGCATGAGTGATGTGACCATTCCTTTAAAGCAAATAAATGGAGAAAATCCTTCAATGTGATGTTGATCTGTAATGGCTGCCTCAATGTCTGTCTCTAAGCTAAAGTTACTTGTTTTGTGTAGCTTCACTGTAGTTCTTACAAAGCCGTAAAACAGACTTTCAAAAACTACTAATTGTGCAATATTTTTGTTGTTATGTATTGTAGGCAATGTAATCAACCTTTCCAGTTTAGGCCAGTAGCTTGATTTGGAGTCTTCTTGTCATGTCTGCACACAGATAGCACAGGGTATCTTGTTTACCATCTTCAGAGGAAGCTTTCATTTATACTTGTACATTATGAAGTATCTGCACCTGGCCAGGTATTTTATCACATGAACTTTAGTAACATTGCAGTTTCAGTTTCTGCACTGAACCAGACTGGCCATTTTCATATTTCTGTACTGTCTGTGACACAGAAAAACTGTTACCATATTGCAACTTCTCTATCATGTGCTCAGTCATTTCCTTCCATGATGATTATTCTCTCTCTCCCTCACGCTGTCTCCTTGTTGTGCTGGGTTTCATATCAACAAGGCATTTTGTTGTGGGGGATTGGCTAAACATACAACAATAGAGTGAACAGTATACTGGTTATCTTTAGGTCAACAGCCTTTGTCATTGCCTTCACTTCTCTCCCTGTCACAGGAAGTCCTTCGAGTATGAGGATGCGGCACGTCTGACGGCAGAGCAAGGCCCTCGGGCAGATGATGCCCTTTACCATGCCTACTCTGATGACAATATTTACGAGGACATCGTCTGTAAGTCCCACTCCCAGTGTGGAGCTGATTTTGAGTATTTCCAGAGCTTCTCATTTATCTGGCTATTAGGACAAAAGAAAAAGACAGGAAATCATAAAGACTGCTGGGTACCTGTCACTGGGTTGATGTAAATTTCAGTATTCTCAATTAAGGATTTGGCTTATTGTCATACAGCAACTCAACTGATAATGTTTCCTTTTCCTGATTTCCAACAGAATTCCTACAGTTACTGGAATTATTCCTTATGTTCAAGATGGAAAAACATGCTATGACTAGTGGGATCGGACATAACACCTATTCACAATATGTAGCATCTGTAAATGTGGCCTAGCTGTTTGATACAAATGTATAATAATAGCTTTTGCACTGCAATGCCACAAATTCAGTATTTCACAGCACTTGGCAGATAGGTGCTACCATGCATTTTAAACAATTTGTTGTAGTTTCTGTGAATTTAGGCTGTCTCAGTTACTTCTGTGTCTTGAAGAATCCCCTACAAGACGTCCAGGTGTGCTGTCTAATCCTTCCCATCACTCTACCTTGCCCTCAGGTGACGTGACCAGAGATAACCCCTATGAGGATGTCAGGCTATCTCCCATGTGTCTCCCTATTGCAAGGCCTCTCCCAAAGGTAATGGATAATATTCCATGTATGTCCCCCTTTAATAGTACAGGAGTAATTTTATTAGTTATGCATCAGTGTAATAAATGATACCTGTGTCAACCTGAGACTGAAACAAAGGACGAAGGAATTATTGTAGTTTGATACCAAATAATTATCTGAAACTGAGCATTAACTTCAGACTTCTTTTGTTCCAGTTGCCTTCTAAACCCCAAACGTTGCAAAGCTATCCTAGCAAAGTGGACAGGAAGGTGTCCAAGTCTTCAACCCTTGCAGACAGTCCCAAACCAGCTGCACCACGGCGTGCAAGCGCTCAAAAAATACACAGGATGCCCCAGGTACATTTGCACATAACCACTGAACTTTGATACTATGGCTGGCTGACAGCATTTTTTGTGCACATTTGCATGTTGCCCATGACTGACAGAGTGGCATATCTTCTGCTGAACGATGATTCATGTTTTACGTAGAACAGAAAAGAAGGCGGTTACTTGCTGAACAGGAAGAAGCTGATGCTGAAAGAAATAGATAGTGTTGGAGCAGTATGTGTAAATGCTTTGTGTAAATTCAGACAGCACAGAAATACAAACATCTAACCCATGGCTGTGGAAAGGTTTTGGACAGGGACAGACTTTACTGACAAGGTAAAGGGGGGGGGCATTTCTTTAAATATATTTCTAGAAAAAGAGGTTATGGCTTAAAAAACCCAACGTGACCTTAGTACTGTGATTTTTCGCTAGTTTGGAAAAGCTAGTCATGTTGATTTTTAGATGGTTTTTAGGAAGAGACCTTGGTTTCCATTATGTAACTTTTAAATAGTGTAAAATGAATATCTGAAACAGTAGTAATAATCAAACATTGAGTGAATTGGGTATTCTGCTTCAAAACAATGCTGTTATGTTTAGTGAGTGTGTTACTCAGCATTGCCATACAAGTTTGGTTCCTCAATTGGCAGCACTTCTTTTAAAACAAAGTTTAAGCTTTCTGCATGTGTTTTCACTATCAACCATTCAACTTTGTTCTTTTAGGAAGAACAACATGGGTATGGGTTTAAAAAAAGAAGAAAAAAATGCTGAAAATCTGTAATATAATTATGTACTTAGTAGCTGTTAGTGGTTATATATCATAATTCCCTGTAATCAGGATTCTGTAATGTCTCTAAAATTATGGGGCTGACAAGCACCTGTGCTTCTACTACATAGTATGTCAACAAAATCGAGACTATCTTTGATGACAAGCGAGGAAGGAAGAGAGTGAAGAACCAAGGAGTTACCATGCGAGGTGAGACACAAACACATAGTCGCAGATCCACATGTCACCCACATCAACACATCAAGATTAAGTTGAGCCTTTTGGTGGAAATACCCATCTTTTGATGATACACATAAGGCCAGTTGCAGTCGGCAATGAAATGAAATTATGAAACAAAGACTTACTGTCTGCATCTGATTATGGCCTGTCAAGTTTTTCCCATACCTCTGCTTCTCACTAATCTGTCCCTCCTCCTCCAATTTATCTAAGCAGAGGAGACCAGCGGGACTGAGAGCGACCCTGAGGACGGCACCAAAGGTATAACGAATGCACAGAATCTGTCACTTTATGCTAATTCTGGGTAAAGTTTATAGGCAGATAATTTTATATGGAGTAAATAGTATTAGTTCCTAAAAATGAAAGTATAAAATTCAGTGCTACAGTAAAAGGAAACGATAAAAACATCATATTCTGTATAGTGTTACAGTGTTAAATGGTCACACCAAACATCTCCAGAGTTTTAAATAATGAGCTCAACTAAAGTTTAAGTGATGAGCCATTCATTAGAAAGATGGAGCTAAAACAGCTTGTTTCAGACAGTGAATGAAATAAGGGGTTGAACCAAGGCTCAGTGTAAGATAAAAAGGATTCTTTATTTAAAGTGTGAATCATGCAAAACTGTAGTAGAGTCGAAGAATAAAAATGCAAAGGTAGAAATTGGCATGATAGGTCATCATTGAGCGTTGCAGCCTCAGAGTAATCAGTGTTATAGCTACAGTTTTACATTATATAGATGTTAAGAAGACCTTTTATTGCTTCTCTTTGCTAGTTGGGATTTTTCCCAGGATAAACATTACTGTATTGTGTCACTGTGTGGTGTCGAACAGGCTCCAGGAGATCAGTTTACATCCAGTCTACATTGAAACGTCGGCCAGGCTACCGCACCCTGGAGAGAGACCTGATCCAGATGCAGCAGCAGCAGCTTTTCCAGATCTTCGTCGTGGTGTCACTAAGAAAAAGCTCCCAAGAAAACACCTACTCCCCTGAAATTACACAACAGTTCCCCAAAATGGTTAGGAGAAGCTTTTACAGTAATCTCACACCACCATTCTGGCAGTCTGCACAACTCTGCTTTGTTCATATTGCATGAATTGATATCATTTGTGACAATTTCATGACCAAACTGTAATCTTGTTTGGCAATATTAAGGGATTCTCATTGTACATAACAAAAAATCCTTTTGAGAATTTGTATAAGGGGAATTTCCCAGGCTGATAGAAGCCTTCTTGGAAGGACTCTTTTGATATGTTTTTCCACATTTGGGTATATATTTGCATTTTCTTCCTGGAATATGAAAAAAATGATCTCTTTAAGTGCATTTGACCACATACTTAAGACTGTATGTTTGTTGATTTTTTTTTTAAATTTACTATTATTATTTTTTTTAAATCATGATGCAATTAAATGATCTTATTGGATCTCTGGGAATCAGCTGGCCTGTACTAGCCTGGAGTTTTTCTCTTTCAGTTTGAGAAGTCGTCCCGGCTCTCCAGAGAAGCTGAGGATCAGCTGAAGGTGATCCCAAGATTCTGCTTCCCTGATTCTCAGGACTGGAAACCTTCTGCACAGATGCCTAGGTCAGCTTTGACACAACAACAGTGTTTTAACACCATGCCTAATGTATGCTGCATCACAGCAAAGCTAAGCCAGTGATGTAATGGTAACATGATACTGTATTATTTCTTCATCTTCCTTTCATTTCCTTTGTGTTGGAATCCTTTTGTTGACTTTGTATTGTTCAACGTTTTTCTTTATGCCATGTTTATTACCCCATTTCCTCTTTTGCTATTAATATCTCCAGCTATTAGTTGTAACCCATAAATCACTGTTGCAATAGTTTAAATTCCCCACAGTGATGATTAAAGTTTTGTCTGATCTAATTAAATCAGAGTGCTAAGGGGAACTGGGTATGCATTTTGTTTCTATGTGTGGTTCATTGTTGTAATGAGGGTTATGCGCAGAACTTACACTGCCTTCCTGCCTCTAAAATATGTACATGTACATCACATATTTTCTGTTCTCTCTGTCTTTATTTAGTGTAATGTTTTTTCTGTTTAATTAACCATGTTTTTTCTTTTACAATGAAATGATTCCATAATGAAATCATTCATATCAAGCCAGCTCTTTTCCCCACCAATTTTTATACAAGGAAAATCATGGTTAAATGTCCTCGGATAAATAGCATTTCCGATGTTTGTGTTGACAGCGAGACATTTTCCTTTGTCCTGACTGGAGAAGATGGCAGCCGCTGGTTTTGTTACTGCCGTAAGATCCTGGTGAGTATTTATGTGTTTTGATTTGTGTTTTAATGACTGACTCAACTGGTTATGCGTTTGTAGGTGTGTGTGTGTGTGTGTGTATGTGTGTGTGTCATGATATGGCAGCCTGCCCTGTGCTTACTCAACATCTCTTAGGAGATGTGAGTCACAGACCATAAACCACTTCTGTATTAATGACAGAAAGCAAGAAGAATTTCATCATGTTCCCTTTCCCTTAGCCTGAGAAGGGTTCAGTTTTATATGTTGAAATTATGGCAAGTGTTATTTTGTTTTGTTTTGTTTTTGTTTTTACTGTTAAAGTATTGTGGTTGTCTTGTTAAGAAGTCTGTGTTAAAACTTTGTTGTTGGGTAGTACAGACAGATCTAGGCCAGATCTAATGTGGAGAGTTTTATATTTTGTTTTCTTCAACTCACACAACTAAGAGGGCCCTTTTCAGTTTGCTGTTTCTCCCCAAGTCTACAGCTTTCTAGACGCTGCTTCAGATACTGTGTCATTAACATCTATTTCAATTTCACTTCATTAACCTGCAGGTTATTTTCTTGATTAATCCAGTAATTGTGTCTGTAACATGGCGAATACCATTGCAAAGTGTCTGCTGTAAATCCCCAAAGCATAAAATTATGTGCACAGATTACTTATGGCGCCCAGCTTTCCTGCACTTAGAAATCTTCAATTTGCAGTTAGAGAATAGCTTTATGTGACTGTTTCTCATAAAAACAAAATGATGAGGCGATTACACGATTACAAAGAATCTCTAGAATTTAAATCCAGCTTACACCAAGCAATCACCTAATGGGTCTGCACCCAAATTGTGTTCCAGCTTGCTTTTGTCATTTTTATGGCCTATATTCTGTGAATTGTGATGGATCCTGATCCAGATGAGCTGTATGTCATTGACATTCTACTTACATTTTATTGTGCAAGCACAGTTTTTATTCAGATCTGTTTTTTTCTGTATTTTATAATTTTGACATTAGATGTTACATCTAATGAAGAGGACATGAAAGAAAACTGATTACTGCTATCAAAAACATGGATAGAAACTTTATGACTTTCAGAATTTTCTATAACTGCCATTTTAGAGAGAGAGAGAGAGAGAGAGATGCCATGTTTACTGGTGTTGTAATGACATCCCTGTTTCTTCCTTTTTAACATTTGAAACAATGTCTCTTTAAGCCC
Organism: Tylochromis polylepis; assembly: GCA_015107715.1. Taxonomy (NCBI): domain Eukaryota; kingdom Metazoa; phylum Chordata; class Actinopteri; order Cichliformes; family Cichlidae; genus Tylochromis; species Tylochromis polylepis. Next base: position 47,778 of record VVHJ01024830.1, read on the forward strand.
AGTGGAAAGGGGAAGAGACTTCCTGAGGTGCACTGTATTGTCAGCAAGCTGGGCTGTTTCAATCTTTTTGCAAAGGTAAAGACACAACACATGTGCACACATATTTCTGCTGATAGAACTTTTTACTGCGAGATAAAAAGAGCTGGATCAACTAAAGTTTAGCGCTAATCTCCTGAAGATTGTGAAACCCACTGCCTTAAACTGCATATTTAAAGATAGAATGAGGGTGCACTAGAAGATAATCCTGAGTAGTCACTGAGTGTGTGTGTTTTTTTGGGGGGGTTTTCCCAAAAAGAAATTGTATGCGTGTAACTGTGTCTCATCCATCCTTCAGCTGGCCTGAGGGAAATTAACAACCAGTAGTGTGCTCTGAAGGAAAACCCCATCTGCATGCAAAGCTATATCTGGCTTCTGTTTTATTCTCAAGACTTTATTCAAAAGTAGTTTCTTCCACAGTTAAAATGATTCATCTGGCTTTGTCTGACCAGATTCTGGAAGAGGTGGAGAGGCGCAGAGAAATAGCTCCACCTCTTGTGTACCCTTTTATGCGTGCTGTTATGGAAGCTCCTTTTCCAGCCCCTGGACGCACAGTTACCGTCAAGAGCTTCCTTCCAGGCACTGGGAATGAGGTAACCCTGAAACCAAAAGAGGAAATGTTAATTAGTAGTTTTGTTCCTTCTAGCCACTCCCTTCTGCAAACTCAGAATGACTCAAAATTTTAGGGTATTTGTGAAAACAATAGGGCTCACTACCTCAGCCATGCTGGAACATCTGTGTGTGTGTTTAAACACTGACAGCAAACTGTTTGGTCACTGCTGTTTTACAGAGTCAAAATATGTGAAGTAATGATCCTTCCCAGTAAAACTCAGAAAGTGTGGCAAAATCAGTTTATTTTGATAAAGCAGTCAGGAGGCTTAATTAAGAACAAAAAAGCCTTACATTTAAAATTCTCATAAAACTCAAGAGCTCAGCATATTCAGTTCAGTTCAATTCAAACAATCATATGACCCCCTATGAGCAAGCACTTGGCAACAGTGGGAAGAAAAAACTCCCTTTTAACAGGAAGAAACCTCAGGCAGAATTTGGCTCAGGGAGGGGCGGCCATCTGCCGTGACCAGTTGGGGATGAGGGGAGAGAGACAGGACAAAAAAAACACACTTATCTCCCCAGCTGCTTTTTATGTTTTTGTTTGGCATACCCACATGGAAAAACTTATACCGGAAGAATTACAGGGCTCAAATGCACATTTCAGATTTCATTCTTTTAAAAAAAACAAAAAAACCCTCTAGTTTCTGGAATTATGTTTATTTGACATGTGGCTCGAACAGAACAAAACCCCTGGTCTAATCATTCATAAGTCTCCGGTGATCTGGCGGATAGTTAAAAGGTCGAACAACATAAACATGGATATCCAGCATCCTAAAAAGCTTCTTTTGCATAAAAACTTTCATTCAGGCATTCAGACACACTGTCAACAACTACAAGTTATATTTAGCCTGACTTTGTGTGCTCTCATTGCTTTGCAAGGAACTGACTTTATGCCGACCTGTGGACTCCAGACTGGAGCATGTGGACTTTGACAGTCTGCTGGAATGTCTCAGTGTCACAAAACTCCTGCAGGTTTTCGCCTCCCTTCTGCTCGAGAGGAGGGTTATCTTCGTTGCTGACAAACTCAGGTATGATGTGGTAGCACGCATCTCACAGCAGGACCAGTCAGGCATTGATGTCCATAATATAGCAATATAGTGGGTAATTCGCTCCACCATGATATATGCCTGTGTAAGTTGCATTGTTACATCAAACGTCTAACAGTTCCTGTTAAAGCTGAGCGTCTGTTTCAAAAATTGAGAGATACAGGATGTAACACAGATTTTTTAAAAATTTTTTAAAAAAAAATTTAATTTTTTTTTACATTAAACATAATGGAGATTAAATGGTTTTAAAGATAAAAACATGCATATTAAAGAGTCCAACATTGGTTTGAGCTGTGTTCACACCAAGTAGTTTGTATGATGCCCGGATCATGCTGATCCAGTCTAGTTTGTTTGACTAGTGTGATCAATCTTACTGTGCTCAGGCTGAGATGGAGGCTCCTTTTAACATCATTTGTTTCCTTGCAGGATAACTAAAAATTGCTACATACACAAAACAGCTCAAAATAAGTCACACTGAATACAATTTTGAACTGCTCAATTGTGAGGAAATGTTTGAGAGGGAATGCTCAGATGCTACATTTAGAGAGCAGAGATATAGGGAGCAAAAGAGACAAACTCGAAACTAATCAGTCCTGGAACTTCAAGCATATGACTGGTATGTGTGCAACCTTAGTGCAGAGTTATATGCCAATACCCGAGCAATGCTGCGCCAATGTGTTTCTCCGATGCAGTTGCCATAACTCAATTTTACTATGGCTAAATAACCAAAGAGTAATATATCCAGTGTTAGCATTTCTATAAATAACACATCACCAATAACACATGGTGAAATTAACCATGTTTTTACATCTGTAATAAATCCACGCCAGACCCGTCCACGTTTTCATGCTTTTCAGCATACTGCTTTATTAACGGTCGCTGTTTACACACATGGCTGCAGCTTTTCAGCTCGCAGCCGAACACACACACACACCAACAACAACAACAATGACAGGACCTAGTTCAGACTTTTTATGCCGGTGAGGCGTGATTGCGGATGCCGTCCAGGTGCGACTGCCTCCCTCGCAGCCGTGCTGCAGACCACGCCCCGCCATGACATCATTTAAGTAACATCTGTGAGCTGCTTGTTACACTGAGCTTAAAAAATAGAGACTGCCACATTAGAGAAAGTGACACAGTCTAAAATGAATTAAGAAAAATCAAAAGATCACATACACTAAATTACTAATTAAAAGGTTCTAATAGCATAGCAAGCAATTACTGCTCTGTTAAGGGCTCGAAAAGTGACTGATGGTAATTAGAAAGTTATTAAATGTAGATGTTGAGTAAATGTCCATGAGAAATTTCTTTATTTTATTTTTTTTAAGTAGCTTTATTTGAAACTTGGCTCTTTGCTAAGATCAGCTGAACATCAGCTGAAAATGTGGGGGGAAAATTAGCAATTCACTTTTTAAAGATTGACTGTCTTAGTGTGGCTACACAGTGACCATGCTTTGGGGGGAAAAAATGGCTGTTTGGCAAAACGTTTCAGCATGATGAGAAAATGTTAATTGTAGAAGTTGAGCAACCAGATGAAAGCAGAGGAGGCATTTCACAGCATGCATGCAACTTTCTGTAAAGGGACAAGGAGTGTCAACAGGAATAGTAGTAACTGCTGAACTAAGAGGATTAACATGGATCAATTGCATTTTGAGAGAATCCTTTGATACTTAAGGCGTTTTGCTGAAAGCTCTTACAGTTTATTGTGAATGTTTGGTGGAAAAATAATACATGTGGCCATCCTCTATCTTTAGGGAGCCATGATTGATATCTCAGTGTCATATGATCTGTGTGGGAACTGTATGAATAGTGTTTTGTTAAACCTCATCTCTCGTCTAATCTCTTCACTGCAGTGTGCTGTCACGCTGCGGCCACGCAGTCTTGGCGCTGCTCTACCCGTTTACTTGGCAGCACACCTTCGTGCCTGTGTTACCAGCCAGTATGCTGGACATCAGCTGTTCCCCCACCCCGTTCCTCATTGGGGTGCTGGCACCCTGCCTGCCACAGGTGCTGGAGCTGCCCATTGAAGAGGTCTGTAAAAATAATTTTGAAATAATTAGAGGTTTAGAAAGACAGTCCTGTCTGTCTAATGGTTTAATGGCTGTATATTCACTCCACGCATGCTGTTGCTTCCACTGTGCAGCAGCACACTGTGGCTCAGGCTCACCGGACCTTTATATAACTCTTATTACAAAATCTGAAAAACTGTCAATCCTTCTTGCTGTCTTCCCAGGTGCTCATAGTGGATCTGTGTGCAGACAAGTTTGTCATTCAGGTGTGTACATACAATGTATAATGGGAATGATAGGTGTGGTCTCAGTCAGAAAGATGGCTTTGCCTGCACTTGTCCCTTGGTGGCATACTGAATATTTTGAGAGTGACAAACTATATGGGATGTAAGCCCAGAGCATAGTCCTATCACAATGAAAACATTAAGACTGATTCAGTGCTGCAATTTTGTCAGTTAACAGTAAGTCTTTTCAGTCATTGATAGACTTTTGTGTGGCTGTGCTCATTTTATTAGTATACACATAATGAGTAATTCTAGAAACATCCCTCCATTCAGTTTGAATTTATGAATAAAGGGCTAAAAATCTTTGACATGCACAATGTAGTCTGGAGGCATTCTGCTCCCTTAGCCTATTGCATTCTTGCACATTAAATAGTAAATGGCTATATTTCCCAATACAGAGTGCCTTTAAAGTTTAACACTGGGTCTTGGGTTTTAAATCTGGTGTATAAAAAAACGATCAGATCAAAGCACCAAATATAATCATTTAGTAAGTTTGGCACAGCAAAAATGGAAAACACGAGTGACATTTGATGTTTTTATATTGAGGCTACTATAGATATTAACTGTGAGACAATAAGACGGATTAAATGCGTGCTCAGAAACTGCATCATGTGACTGCTGTTGACCCTTCTTGTGATGTGTGACAGCTGGGCGATGAAGACTGCATTCTGCCCAGTAAACTGCAGGCGGCGCTGCAGCAGATCCTGGAGGAGAGGGAAGATATTCTGAGACAAGACAATGGAAACACTTGTAGAGGTTGGTGGAACAGACGCGAAGAACACAAGATTTATCTACAAAACAATCTCCGTATCACAAGATGAAGTTCCTTTTTTAAAGCGATGATGAGAAGAATATTTGCTGGCATCAGTTTTCATCATAGTGCTATCAGCGTGTCCTTTTGTTCAGCCAGCTAAATCTATGAACAGAGGCTGTGCAGAAATGAGCTGCAAATGTCAGCAGCACAGCAGGCCAAAACTACTGAGGACCTGCAGATCAATGCACATTCTGTTTTCTGCTCATTAGATCCATTTGTGTGATTACAAATCTATAACCAGCTCTGTGTTGATGACCCCTTGTTGTTCTTTTTTTCATGTAATCATAGGCGTTTAGCATTTTTTAAAGTACTAACCTTACTGCTGTGCTAAGATTAATGTTTTTCTTTTTTTAATCATTCAGACCAGCAAACTGACCTGAGCTCCTTGGTGTCAGAGGGGTTTGTGCGGTTGTTCGTGGAGCTAGTGGGACACTATCCTCTCCACATGGTCGAGTCTCCCAATGGCAACAAGGAGCTCCAGCGGGACAGTTTCCGCAAATCTCATCCCTCTCGGGGAGTCCGCCAGTTCCTGCAGCTCTTCATGGACACCCAGATGTTTGCCGGTTTTATTCAAGACAAGGAGCTGCGCAAGGGAGGAGGAAGAGGTCATTTTTTAGATGTTATTTTTTCTGTTTGGGAATATTTTGCTTCCAGGCACTGTTAGTTCTGAAATATAATTAGGTAAAACTAAGTCACGAGGCGGCGGCAGACGCTTATGCCAGCTGGAACTGTGCTCGATTTAGATTTCATTGCTTCAGAGGCTGACTTTACCTTTTAATATAATAACCACAGAGCTGTGCCAATAAACAGCAAAATACAAAAGCAAAACAGAAAGTTAGAATTCATCCAGCTTCACAGTGAAACGTAGCCAGCGTTGTACATCTTGATGGGACCGATGAATGTGAAGAATATAAAGCATCATCCTGCAAGATGTTGCATAAAAGTTCAAATAAACAAGTCAGATGTTTCCACATAACTGGGAAATGGATAAACAGCAGTGCTGAATCATATTAAAGCAGACATATGCATTAAATTAAATGAGTCACAACAAGCGAGCCTAAAACTGAGTGAAAACAATTTTCCCTGCATGCAAGCACTAGGGGCTGGGCGTATAAACGGACAAAAAGTATGCATAAGCCTTTTCCCACACAATACTATTTATAAAGATGTGCAGACCACACACATAAATTCAGACAGTGCATACACACGTTTGATACAGTCTAGGTGAAAAATAAGGTGAGACAAACGTTGTTGCTGCGTGTAAAAGAGACCATGGGAGACCATCTTTATCAGTCTGATGGAAATAATGCACTTTTCTGCCTGTGTTTCCACATTTTTAGACTTTTGGTCTGTGCAGGGTAAGCTGTAGTATATGAAGACTGCCTAATCCTTTTTTTCTGCTACTGCCTTTCCATCGTTCCCACAGGTCTCTTTGAAACCAGAGTGGCTGAGTATCTGGATTCATGCCCTGAGCCTGAGCCAAGTGGTGTGAACAAATTTCTTAAAGGACTGGGTAAGTGTCACTCCATTAAATTTTCATTTTAAAAGGTTAGTTTTCATCACTTAATTGTCCCTCTTCTGCTTTTAGGAAACAAGATGAAGCTCCTGCAAATTAAATGAAAAAAAAAAAAGAGGCCAACATCTCTGTAAAAGCAAAACTTTGTAATTAAAAACAGAACTCTTGTTGCTCCTGGACTGAGAAAGAAATTACCGTGCATGTGAAAGGGTCTTCTGTCAGAGGGTGAAAGGGACAAAGAAGACTTGATGTGGAGGAGCAGACTCATCTTATAACCATGAACTCATGTTTGAGACCAGTGCATTTCTCACTGGAAGAAAACTGGAAAAGTATGTGGGGGGATTGTTTTGTGTTTTAAATTTTACAAGCTCTTTTGAGGACTTTTTGAGAATCAACCGTTGTATCTTTGAGCGTGTGGTTATAACCACTATCTCCATTTACACAGAAACTTGTTTACTTGGAACTCTACTAACATTTGAATCGCATCAATCTTACATTTCAGTCAAGTACTTTACATTTTATATTTTTGTGCATGGATCTAACCTGGTGGGTCTTTTTTCTTACACTTGCTCATGTAAATAACATTCTCATTGTTGCATTCCTGTCACTGAGATGTTCTGTTGAGAACATCTCAGTTTTTCCAGGTTCAAACTCAGATCAATCTTTCATTGTACTTTTTTATTCTTGGTTTTCATTCTGTTAACTGGAATTGTAAATATTTTTTGACATTTTGCACATGTTCAGAACAAGTGTACAGTATTTGGAATATTTTTGTATTAAAGCATTACTTATCATACTTTCTAAATATAAGCTTCCAAGGACTGTTTAATGCTCAGTTGTTTATTATGCACAAACCTTTAACCCTCTATAACTTCACACTTAGCAAAGCCATTGTTTTTGTTTATTTTTACTCTTAACATAGGTTGCTAAAATGAAGATCATCTGCAAGATGTGAGTATAGTGCTGGCTGTGAGATTATTTTTAGTTTATGTAGGTTATTCAAAAAGATCAGGAAGAAAACGAAGCAGGGTGTGTTTTGGTTCTTCAGAAATGGTTGATGTGAAATAACAAAATATCCTGTTTATACAGGAAGAGAATATTTACATATGGAAATTGTAATTCTAGTATTATCTAGTCTTTGTAGTGTCTTTATGCAAACTTTACATGTACATCTTTCATATTCTATTTAAGGTGATCATGCCTTTGATCTTTTTGTTGTCAGGCGAATGATTTAACAGGGCAGTTGTTCTTATGTCAAATTAGGGCCTTGGTTTTCTAGGAACTACATTACATTCAATTCAATTCAATTCAATTTTATTTATATAGCGCCAAATCACAACAATAGTCGCCTCGAGGCGCTTAATATTTGTACAGTAGATCGTACAATAATAGATACAGAGAAAACCCAACAATCATATGACCCCCTATGAGCAAGCACTTTACATTACATATAGTCAAAGCACATACATTTTAAAATCTTTCTGTTTTTTACACATTACTCTGCTCTGTTTTTTTTTCTTACCATCATATCATGTGAAATATTTGTTCCTTTGACCTAAATTCACTCATTATATCAGATTCACACTGATTAGGAGGCCAGAATCAGAAGAGGTGAATGAAGTGTATTCAACTTTTAAGAATAACATTCTTCTGCTTTTATAGAAATAAATGTAAATATATAATGTAGGGTTAGATGAGTTTGCTGGAATGATACACGTGGTATGGGCTTGGCCTAAGATGCAGTCGTCAGGTGAATGAAATCACGTGACGTTTTCGTGGCGAACAATAACAAGTACATCGGGATCATGACCATATGGGGGCGCTGTCTCCTCGTCTGTCTGCTCAAAGCTCCAACATAATGTCTATCAGCAAAGAAAGTCTCAGGTGTAATATGGCTGATATTAGCTCATTAAGAGTTTAAATATTTTCCATATTTAAGACAAATGTTCAAAGCTGGCCAGCAAGACACCTGATGTGAAAGATTACAACTCTTATTACAATTAAGTTTATTTTAATATATTCATATTTTTAACAGTATATAGTAAGATTAAATCGCACTTGTTTGAGTTGTACAGTGTGCAAATAAATGCTACACAGTGTCACGTAGTTGTGTGATAAAGTTGTCAAGGACTTAAGGTCTTGCAAGAGCTCCAAGCAACGCACCATTTACATAAATATGCAGGTCACTCAAGGCATTTCTTGTTTAAATATTTACTTAATAGTCTGTAAAAACATTGAGATTCAGCATTCAGAGGAAAATACAGAGAAACACATTGCTGCCGTTTTCCCATGTAATTTATGGACAATAGCAAAAAAATGTACAAAAAAATGTATCACCAGACTGGGAATGTCCTACAGGCAAATTTACACATTGTTTTGAATCTGCCTACATCTCTAAGGATAAACTGTTTCCTTTCACTTCACTTGACTGTAACCTACTTTTGAATATCTGTTCATGAGATATTTTCACATATATCAAGTTTACAAAACAATGGTACTGGGATACAAGTGTGTATTTGATTTGAAATTCAATCTTCTAAATTCTTTGCATTATAATGCAATATATATTTTCATGTTAACATTACTTTCAGTTCAACTCTGGGAGAAGGGGGGGGGGGTTGCCATGTGCTCTGACTGGTTAAGAGTGAGGGGAGGGAGAGAGGAGAAAAGACACAGTGTGATTAATAATAAATAATGATTAAATGCAGAGTGGTGTTTAAACACATGAAGAGTGAAAAAGAAGTGAGTGAAGAAGAAACACTCAGTGCATCATGTTAAGCCCCCAGCATCCTAGGCCTACTGCAGTGTGACTAAGGGAGAGTTCAGGGTCGCCTAATCCAGTCCTAACTGTAAAGTTGATCAAAAAGTAAAGTTTTAAGCCTAATCTTAAAAGTAGAGAGGGTGTCTGTGTCCTAAATCCAAACTGGGAGCTGCTTCCCCAGAAGAGGGGGCTGAAAGCTGAAGGCTCTGCCTCCCATTCTACTTTTAAATATCCTAGGAACCACAAGTAAGCCTGCAGTATGAGAGCAAAGTGCTCTATGAGGTCTTTAAGATAAGATGTGGCAGGATTATTCAAGATCTTGTTTATGATGAGAAGGATTTTAAATTTGATACTGAATTTAACAAGGAGCCAATGAAGAGAAGCTGTTTCGAGGCACTTTTGAGATAATGATGTCATGCTTTGTTCAAACACAAAAAACCCAAAGCTAATTTTCTAACACAACTGGTGGTGTTAAAGTCTTAAATCCACTCTGCTACCAAACAAGTCTAGTCATTTTTTCACTATTATTGCTACTATATTGCAATCCCCACTGCTAACATTAATGCTACACCTTCCACAATACACATCTCTGACATGGTGATGAATATTCACGGTGACTGAAAGCAATTAAGTAAAATTAATTAACTGTGGTACTTGGAAAGTGTTCCATCCATTTCCTCATTTGGACATGTTTAATCACCTGCAGGTAGTCATTATTTCACGTCTACCAAAAGAAAGCGCAGCTGAAGTACAAGTTTGAAATTTCATGTTCTATTTTTCATGTGTTTTCATGTAAAGCCGTGCCTCGGAGGCTGCCTCTGAAGTGCTCACAGGTTAGTGCTCACATGGTTTACGTTTTTGTTGCAAAACTTCCCTAACTCTCCCTCTCTCTGTCTGGGCCTGATTGTAAGACTATAGCATGTTACTTGACCTTGACAAGACCAGAAACTGTAACTTGTTCATTTTTCATAGAAATCCAGATATCTACTTTGTTCACAGGCAGCTAAAATGCAAATACTAGTAATATGCTTAAGTTGTTCGTGCTACTATTACAACACTGCTGTGGAACATCATGGCACAGCAATAGTTGGTCACAATAGTGCTACACCGCATGAACTGAAAGTAGAGTTTCTGCATTTATTACTAGTTTATATTAAAGCAGCTAAACTCACACTGTAAGTGATTCATGAAAGAGCACACTGGGAACATAGAAGTCAGTGACAGCACACGTGAACACACCTGGAGTCACTTCATTTAAACAGGTGGGGGTGAATTGTGTTAAACACTAAAGTACAGGCAGTCGTCGTTAAATATCAAACTACAGCGTATCCTCAGGAGGTCAGCGAGTTTCCAGAGAAGTGTAAAGGTGACAGAAAACTGTGATATACAAGACAAAGAAGACTGCACCCAAACCCGATTAGAATTGTATTTGTGCAGGCTTTTCATTTTCATCGGGTCTGGAGTTGGTATTTGATTACTTTTTTCTATTCAGCTGCTACTTTAACTGCTGCACTACTGTTATGTACACCCACTGTTTCCTGGGGAGGCAGGCTGTATTAAACTGTGAGAGTGCCTGATGACCCCAAACCCACAATGAATCTGCATGAATTCCTTCCACTTTTTTTTTTGGACTCGCAAGAGTCGTATTCACTCATAATGTACAATACAATGTACTGTTTTTAAATCAATACATTTTACTGCAATGTTTTTTGTTTTTCAATTTCAACCGTTCAGTACATTTTGTAATACATGCGCCTGGTTGCTCTGTGGTCTCAAGAAAGTTTCCCATTTTGCCTCATCAATAATCCTGCCTTAACCCAGCATTCATATTTCAAATTACAGTCCTGAATAAGCAGGTCTCATCATACAGTATCACAAGACCACCTGTTCTCATCCAAACAGAGCACTTCTCTCTCAGACTGTGGCATTACTTGTGGTTCCAAAAGTAGAATGGGAGGCAGAGCCTTCAGCGATCAGGCTCCTCTCCAGTGGAACCAGCTCCCAATTTGGGTTCAGGAAACAGACACCCTCTCTACTTTTCAGCATAGGCTTCAAACTTTTTCAATAAAGTTTATAGTTAGAACTGGATGAGGTTATCCCGAACCATCCTTTAGTTATGCTGCAGAGGCTTCAGGGTGCTGGGAGAATGTCCCATTCACTGATGCACTGAGCACTTATTGTTTATTTGCTCGCCTCTTTTCACCACCCATATGGCTGTATGCCTCTACGCCATGATTTTAACATCTGTCTTTCTTTCTGTAGTTTGTATTTTGTTCTGTTTATTGTTTGTGGTCTGTTTGTTTTTCCCCTCAATCCCAACCAGTCAGAGCAGATGGTTGCCGCTCCTTAAGCTCCTGGTTCTCCTGGTTCTCCTGGTTCTCCCAGAGACCTCTTCCTTTTTAAAGGGAGTTCTTCCTGTTCACCATCACCTGGTACTGGCTCTCAGCGGTATTGTCTGATTGCTGAAGTTTTCTCTCTAAAACTAGCACTTTGACTTCTCCTAAGCTTTTAAAAGAAAAAAAAAGAAGATTAAATGTCATATTTTTTCACAGTATAACTTCAAAGTGTGCACTTCTGTATACTGGACCAGTTTTTATTCCTTGTGGTTATTTCTTCTCTTCATAATGAATACTCACTTTTTCAAAGTTTAATTAAAAAAAGATCTGACCTCTTGTGTTCCATCTACAGTGCTGTCGGTAACATGGCGTTCTTGCTGCTCTATTTCCCTCATCACTTCTGTTTTTCTGTATAGTTAAATATCAGCTGTTTCAAAATTTCACTCTAATAATCTGTCTATCCACATTCTTAAAGCCCATCAACCCCTAGTCTCTTAGCTTTCTTAAAATTCATCATCAACCACTGGCTTTCCATAGTACCGTCCTCTTCCTTCCCATCTCCACCATAGTTCAGTTGCCCAGTGCATTGCCTCCAAAATCTCAATAAGATCACAAATAGACACTACTAATGTCTAGACCTTGGAAATCCAATCACTTTCTCCCACATCCATCTGTGATTCTGCTCTGTGACGGTGCTTCTCATCAGATTCTAACTGACAAATAATTATAAATCAGATCCATTCGCTCTTTTCTTCCAAATAATCCAAGTGAACTTCCACCCATCGTTTTAATTAGTCCTTTTCAAACAAGACGAGCTGTCGCAATATCATCACAATTTCTGTTGGTCTGCATCTGAGTCAGATGTTCAAATCACAACAGGTGGCTCCACTGAATACAGAAGAGTAACCGCTCTCCTCCCGAGGCCCCTCCTGAAATCTCCTCAACCTCTGTAAGGCAGATACAATTGTGAAACTTGTGCTGATATGTATAATTGTGTATATTGTGTATTCTGGCAACATTAATGGTCTCTTTAATGTAAGTAATGTAAGTAAGTACTTGTGTATTCTGGTGGTTCCCAGAAAAAAAGACATCACTGTTGGTTAACTTTCTATAAATAAGTTTTAGTGGAAAATGTAAAGATGCACACAAGTTTCGAAGCGCATTGAGGCAACTATTGTTGTGATTTGGTGCTATATAAATAAAATTGAATTGAATTGAATTGAAGTTTGTATATTCATTGCATGTGCGGGCGTGCGTGCATGCGTGCATGTGTTTATTTTGTACAACATTTCATTTTCCAAGAGTAATTTGACCCATCTGCTGTAATGCATAATACTGACTCAGCATAAGTACGACCATTAAAGCGACATGTTGTCAGTTAAGGTCAGTGTATGATGGAAAATTATGATTTCATACCAAACAGAAATATTGACTAAACTCAGTTCAGAAGTTATTCTTTATTATGGAAAGCTATTCACAGAGCTTCAATCCCCTATGGAAAACCTGACCAGAACATGATCTGTTTTTATACGGCTCCTTTCAGTCTCTGTGGAGGTTGTAAACTTCCTCCTTAGATCCAACGTTTTCTTAATAACAGTGACGACAATAAGGAAAAATGGAGACGATAAACCTCTCCTTCTCTATGACTGCTTTGCAGTCATAAAGATTATCCGATGATTTGGACTAGTTTACAGTGAACTGTAAAACACACCCTGTTAAGCTTGTAAATTAGTTTTTTTTTTTCTTGTTTACCTGCCTTGGTTTGAAATAATTTTGAACCTAACCTGTCATAGCATTATATCCAGATCTTTAGCAAATAGGTGACTGGACAAAAGTTAAATTTACATAGCACTCTAATGACAAATGCATATTATGGGTATAGATATTATAAATGTAGCTCTATATTAGTGGAAATATAACACTTTTATCCCAAATTTAAACTTAACCGGTCTGTTTGCCCTTCACGTCTTTACTAGATGTGGGAAGTTTAACTTCAGCAGTGACCTTCTCTCAGGTCTGTCACCCCACTTATTGACAGTAAAGACAAGTAGAAAAAAAGAACAAAGTGTACACCTGCTTAGGTACCCTCTCCAAAGTTTCAAATAAACCTTTTGGCGAATTTTAGCTTGACACTGGACATGTTAATACAAAACAAATGCTGGTTGCTGAAGTTCAGAGAAGCAGAGGGGTTGTCGAAAAGCATAAAACCCCTTAGGGGTGTTGGGTTTTCTCAGCACCTCTCCAGAAGCCTTGTGTTGTTAGCAAAATTACAGGGACCTTTAAATTGTCATGTACAACTAGTATTTGAAAAGGTTGTCCTCATTGTCCCCATTTTCATTCAATTTAAATTTTAAGAATTTTTACATTTGAATTACTTTTTGGTATGATTTTAAATCCAGACCTCAAAGGGTTAATGATTTTGGATTTCACTGAACATCGTTATAGATGTTCTTAAACTCCATAATCATGTCCTATATAAAGCAGGAAAGAGATGAGTGCAGGTGTCACAGCAGCTATCCTTCCACAGAGTTTTTTTTAACAGCCTTTCTTTGTCTACGCTCCCTTCCACAGTCTGTATTATCTCTCCAACCAGTGAATGCAGTTAGATAAAAAGGATTCATATTGTCCTTGAGGCCTCAAAATAGTCAAAATATAAGATACAAAATCAGATGATTGGGTCATCAAGATCAAAAAAGAATCCACTCACTGACAATCCTTCAGACCTTGCCAAACAAAGGCTCATACTTAAAAGGATTTATCCATGGGTTACTCATAAAATTAAGTCTGACCATCATCACAATTATAGGCAAATGCAACCCATGTAAACTCATAAATATGAACAGCAGTTGTACTTAATTATGGCTTTGTAGAGCATACAAATAACTCACTGTCCATGCTAGACAAATTATGCGAACCTATGATAGCATTTTTTTAAAGCTACTTGGAGTCAGGTGATCCAGGGAACAAGCTAGGACTCGAAGTGTATGTGTGTGTGTGGTAGAGGCTCTGTTGCTTCAGGCCAGTTACACTTTAGAAGTCATTGAGGGAACTGATTACTTGAGCAGTCACTGGACTGGGTCATCTGGGGAAACCCAATGACAAAGTCCAGTGCACCAAGTCACCATTCCACCATTCAATCTAACATTTACATCTATGACCAACGTAGACTCACTAATAAACCAAACACACATGTCCACATCTGTGGAGAGGACGTGCAAATTGCATGAAGAGTTCCAAGCAAACAAGGAGGATGGTGCTGACCACTGCGCCATCCCCATAGTGTCTTCAGTGTCATGTACAATTAGTGGCGGTTGCAATTGTACGATCTACTGTACAAATATCAAGCGCCTTGAGGCGACTATTGTTGTGATTTGGCGCTATATAAATAAAATTGAAAAAAAAAATAATTGTAATTTACCAGCAAAACCAGTTTCAGCAAGGGCAGCAAACTCCCTCGACCAGTTTGGGATGTAGGGAAAGTGAGGAACGAGAAAAAGAGCAAAGAGACAGGAAACAAGAAGAAGCACTAGATGGGCCGGTGCGGCCAGTAACTGCAAACCAGGAACAGGTGGTTCCAGAACTGGAGCTGTGTGGAAGAGAGCATAAAGAGAACCAAACTGGGGAAGAAAGAGAAGCGTTATTGTTTTGTTGCAACTAAATGTCAGATTTAGAACAACATGGTGACCTGATAATAGAAGGATCCCAGCTGGTTATCTCTGCTGAATGTCACCTTTCTTCAGACCTTTGAGTTCATGGTAATATTCAGCTAACTCTGTTCAACTTAATGTTCAACTCATCCTTACACTTCCCCCAAATGCTTGAAAAATGCCATCAAAGTACCCAAACAGCAAATTAGATAAACACGACTTAGTGCTTGGTGGAGAACCCTTTGGAAGATCAGGTCATCAGGTTTGCACAAATCTCAGGAGAGATTTTGGCCTATTCATCTTTAGAGAAACTCTCGTATTCATTAAGCTTTTCTATAGGACTGAGATCTGGAGACTGGCTAGACTGGCTACTCCGTCACCTTAATGTGTTTCTTCTTTACCTTTGCAGTATGTTTTGGGTAACTGTTGTGCTGGACATACCATTTTCGGTGTTCTGGTTGAGGAAAGGAGGTTCTCCGAGATTTTACAATACACGGCGCCGTCCATTGGCCCCTAAATCCATGGAAGTCGTCTTGTACCCTAAGCAGAAAAACAGCTCTAAAGCATAATGTTTCCACCATGCTCGACTGTGGGGATGGTGTTCTTTGGGTCATACACACAGAAGGTCAAGATGATGCCAGAGGCCTTGATTTTTGGTTTCATCTGACCACAGCAATTTCTCAGAATCATTTGGAGGTTCATTGCAAACTTGCGATGGGCTTTACAATCCATTGTCGTGTAGTGGGTTACCAATGGTGGTCTTAGTGATTGTGGTCCCAGCTGCATTCAGATCATTAACCCTATAATGCCCTGTGTATCATATTTGCTACATGAGTTCCTGAGACCTCTATCTCATCAACATGATCAATACTTGCCATAATTTCAAAATTTTATGGACAAAACTCTTTTTTTTGTCTAAAATTAACATTGTTGTTAACAAAAAGTTGCCAAAAATGCCCAATGTCTCAAATGCGATACAATAAACATATAATAAATATATGATAAAAATATATCATACACAACATGATATAGCAAAAGAAAAATTGTGGATTTTGTTATAAGGGTTAATAAACATCTCAGTTCCAAAAAAATCAGAATTTTCTGGCTATTTTTTGATGGGTTGGGTCTTGCAGGGTTAACAAACTCCTTCTGTG
>VVHJ01024831.1:3647-14272 GCA_015107715.1 Tylochromis polylepis
ATAAGCACACCGTTTTTGGGGTTTTTTTTTTTTTTTTTTTAAAAAAAAAAAAAAAATAAAATTTAAAATTTTTTTTTTCTGGAAAAAAAAAAACAAAAAAAAAAAAAAAAAAAAAAAAAAAAAAAAAGGAGAAATGCAATCCAAAACAAAAATTGCCCAAAAACAGGTAAAACACCATCAAAGACACAAAATGCCCACAAACAGAAACAAAGGCAAAAAGAGTACATATGCCATCAAAACGACATAAAATAAAAGATGAAACCCACCATCAAAACGAGGTAAAACACTGACAAAATGAACAGAGTATGTAGAAAGTTTTTAACAGCTGAATAATGGACAGTGTGTTATTTTATGTGCAAGTTTTTCTCTGTTTGAAAGTCAGGTGGAGAAAATGTAGCAGAAGATGGAGGAGGAGGAGGACGGCTGCAGTCAACAGAATATTTTCACGAAAATGGAAAAGTACAAAGTAAAAATGTGTGAATCCAAACAGACGTTGGCTTCATCTCTGTTTTCATTCCAGCAGATGCTCCGTGTGACATTCCCCTCTCGCTCTGTCACCGCTTTGGTCTGTTTGCGGCGTTTCTTATGCAAACACCATAAGCTCCTCTGCATTACAAAGAAATGCTGTCCAACCAGCCCGTCGAGCACATTCGCTCACGACACGGTGTGGAAACTCTAAACTCACGCTCCTGCTGCAGCATGGCGCATCAACACAGCAGCATATTTACTTTCTACAGAAGTATCAGTGTGAGGACAACAAGCTGTGCAGCTAAGGAACAGCTAGCCAGAGGGAGCTTAGCATGTCCCATAGCGATCACAGTGAATAAGATCTGCTCATGTTGTAACTATAGCTGATGAAGCTATTTAAAAGCAGACAACTAAGTTCCAATATCCGCCCCCAGCGTCTGGATGAATTAGCTAATCTTACTCAAGTTTTTGTTTTCTTGAAATAGTTTCAGATTTGCTTGTGTTAACACCTTTGGGATGACTTATAGTGGAGACTGTGAGCTCATCCAACATTAGAGTCTGACACTCCTGAGGCTTGTGGAAAGACTTCCTAGAAAAGTTGAAGCCGTTATAGCTGCAGAGGGTGGGCCGACATCACAATAAACCCTGTGGCTTAAGAATGGGATGTCACTCAAGTTCGTATGTGTGTGAAGGCAGACGAGCGAAAGCTTTTGGTATTATAGTGCAACTCTCGCAGGCAGGGCTGCTACATCACTAGATAGCTTTGTAGAAAACAGAGACTACAGATTAGGAGGGTATAACCTTTTAGTGTATTTCAAGAGGTTTGAATCATCACCAGTTTTACAGCCTAATAATTGACAAAGTCATGAAACCTCACCCGCCATATCGCACCTGAGAAAGGCGACCAAGCCCAAGCATCCAGACAGGTGGGAGCGGCTTTTTTAACAACAGGATTATCCATTAAATGTGAAATTTATACATTAAATTATATATATAGAAAATATATAGAATATCTTGGTATTGTTATAGGCCGGGATCAATTTGGAAGAAATATAATCCAAAATATCTAAACAACCTATAAAAAACTGAGTTAAAAAGCTCATTTATCAGTTGCATCATTTTATTTTATAGCTTTTTATTCCTGTTTTACTTTAGTAGTTACGGAAGTCACCCTAATACCATCAGACCAACAAGTTCTCACAATAAACCCACAAAGTATGAGATACCAAGTTATTGCAAACACACAAAACAAACAAAAAGAGAGAAAAAAAAGGACCGAAAGACTTAAAATAACTACACCAAGTGTGAAACAGATACAAAACAGCTAAAACCCCTAAAAAAAACTCTGCCAGAGACATTCAAAGATCAGAATGAAACAGCAGAGGTACAAAACAACCAGAGAGACGTGGATTTCTGAAAAAAAGGAACTGCAAACATATGCTGTATTACATACTACAGTATATACACTACAACATCAAAAAACAAAGTACAAAGTACCACAAAAATACATAAAACATGAGCACAAAACAACCACAAAGAGACAGAAAAACAACCATGTAAAGGATATAAACAACTACAGGAACACAAAACAACCACAGAGAGACAGAAAATGACCACAACCAGACATTAAATGACTACGCAATATAACTAAAACAACGACAGTTATCAAAAAGCACAAAGAATAGCAAAAACACAGAAGAAACTAAGGACGAAACACAAAAAGACGGCACAAAATCTATAAAAATAAACACAAAACAGGCACAAAAACACACAAAAAAAAGAACAGACACAAAACAACCAAAACGTAACTACAAAGTAACACAACACTAATACAGAGAGACACAAACAGACCGCAGCTAAACTCAAATGATAATACGATGCAGGGTTTCTGAACACCTTTAAAACAGCTGAGATGTAAAAGTCATTTAACAGTTTGATCTTTCTATTGCACTCTTTGACTTTATTAAGATGTAATGGTGAATTTAATGATGCTGGGATTTTCTTATATTTACAATCAAACACAAACCAGATTTTTCGCGATGTGGAAAAAGCTGCGTCACCAGTGTTTGATGTTACAGAGGAGGAGAGGTCAAAGTCAGAGACGCGTCTCCTGTGACTGCAGCAGCTTCCTGATCAATTAGTCAAGACCTTCACACTGTGTCCGATTACGCCCGCGGAGCGTCCTCACAGCCCCATCGGATTCTCGGGACCTCCGTTACATCCTCCAGAACCAAATCAGCGACGTCTCACCGGCGCCTGGAATAAACAACAATCTTCCCTGACCTCTGACCTCACACGGGAAACAGGAAGCAGACAGAGAGCGGTCTCCTTGTGTTTTCTTAACCATATTCTGCTAACTGAACTGGCTGCAAACCACTACTCGATCTGAGGTGTACTTACACTTGTCAGATGCCATTAGGTGCAATAATAACACTTGAAAATAAAAAGGCAATCAAACGAACTATATTTTGGATAAATTTCATATCAACTAGTGAATCTGAATTATATTTATGCATTTATTGTTATACTGTCATGATTCTTTTTGAATTCCTCCACTTTTACTCCCGATTATGAACCCTAGCGTTAAGATGGTCTCTATATACTTATTAACTGTTAAGTAGATTTCTAAAAAAAAAAAATAAAGATTGTTTTTTTGTTTGTTTTTTTAATTTAATAATAACAGCAGCCATTTTTACTGTTCTCACTGATGTTTGGGGTTTTTTGACCCACGTTTGAGCCCTCCCTGTTTTCTCATAGGACCACCACAGGAAAGGTTTTGCATATTTGATTTGCCAGATGCCCTGACGCAACTCCCGAGGGATTTGTTTCTCCTCCTGGTCTCAAACCAAAGGGCTTTGGCGTGTTAGCAAATGGTAAAATGGTAAATTGACAGGTTCTTATAATTTGTTTTTTGTTTTTAAATAAAATTGAAAACATGCATAACAAAAACCTTTAAGACTGCAAAGAATGGCTTAGAACCACTAAATGTTTTATGGTACAGGTACAGTTTCTATGAAACTTGCATGCAAGATACTGAAATCATCACCAAACTCACCTCTGGGATTCCTAAAATCTGCAGACTCTGAACAACCTACTGCTTAAATTAAATGAGCATAAATTAAATTATCCACTTTGGTGAATATCTGTAAAAAAGCCTCAGTGTTGTCTGAGGAGGACTTCAGCAGTCAAGCTTCCTAACCGGCTGTAAGAAAGGTGTGCATTATATTCTATAAGACTGAGTTGATCTGTGTTTGCTGACGTATTTCTTGGTGTTACTCACATTCCTGTTGTGCCTTTGGGTGTTTGCACTCCATGGTAGGATGAACTTAAGATCCTGGATTCACAGAGGGTCAAATGTCACAGCACACATGCCAGAACTGACATGATTAAGAGTTTCAGTCTGAGCAGAGGCAATAACCTTGTTGTTTTGTTTTGGTTTAAAAAAATAAATAAAAACAGCTCGTCTCACATTATTCAGAGCTCAGCGAAAGTCAGCTGAATTCCTCTGTAATAAGACGAGTTAAGGCTGAAGGAGTCGAACACAGGAGCATTTGTCAGCTCAAATGAGGAGATGATCGGCTGAGGTGTGACGCAAGAGGGCCTCAACAGGAAAAACCAAACCATGTCATCCAGCTTAATGTCTGCAGTGGGTGTTGTGAACAGAGTCCATCGGGGAAAACGGTCCTTTCCATTTGAGACCTTGAAACCTCTTCAGAGGCAAACAGAAGTAAAAAAGGCTTTAAAGAGGCTAATCAGCTGTCTTGCTTGGTTGCTCCAAGTAGTTCTAGAAACATCTTATATCCTCTAAAAATCTCCCAGCTGCCTTTACAGCTCAGATAAATATCCAACAAAGCTTCTTAAAGACGTCTTGGATATCTTCAGAGATACTTAATCCAGTGTAACTTCCTGAAGCAACTACAGCACTGCTACAGTAAGACCGGTTTTTCTCCCGTTATAGCGGTGCGAGTGCAGAACCAGTACTGCCTCGGTGGCTTTTGAGAACCAAACCTATATTTTCTCAGGTTTAAGAATAGATCCTTATCCAGGATTCGGTGGCAAAATTTGAGGAATTTTCTGACAGTACCTCTAAAAACTACTGATGTTAATAGTTCCAACTATTCGTCTGGAAACTGTATAGTGCTTGCTGTCATCGCACCAGGAAGTTGATCTGGTACCAAAACAAGTTGGGGTTTTTTTTCATGGAAAAGGTTAGATTTTTTTTTTTTTTTTTAGGGAGCTTAAGAGCCATGGACCTATAAATATCCGTCCAAAATCCCCCTGGATTTTACTTTTGCTGAAGTCCTTGAAAATAAGTGAAAGTCATCATGAACATCTTTCTTTAGTGAGTGAGCTGAGCTGAACTCCTAGACGTCTCAAATCTCCTCACATAGCAACTTGACAGAACTCAGAAACATCTCTAAATAGAAGTTAATACAACGTTTCCCAGAAGATCCTGATGGTCCTTCAGCCTCCTTAGTGTGCTTTAGCTCCCTTGGTGGTCCACTTTTTGAGGATATTTTAAGGGTTTATGGGGACTTTTATTTTGGTTCCATTTGCCATTTTTGGGGGGTCTTTTGTGTCCATTACTGGGTTTTGTGTCTGGGTTAGTGCAGCTTGATATTTACAGATATTTTGAACTTGTAAGAAGCCCCAAGACCCTGGAAGACGCGTGCAGCTGAAGAGGTTGTGGAGATGCATTTGAATGGCTGCTCCCAAAGGACACCTGATGGTCTCTAGAGCCTAACCCAATATCCGCTCTACAGATCTGCTGAACCCCTTTAAGATTTGCATCTAAACTAGAACACCTCAAAATATCCTTTAACCTCATGACAAACAAGTTGATGAACTCTCTTCTACATTACAGCTGTACTACGACACTCCCAGTTTGATCAGTGTGAACCAGGGAGGGTCAGGGTGGAGAATCAGGCTTTGCTGGAAGCATACAGGTTAAAAATTACACCTGTGAGCTCACTTCCCATCGTGTTACCACTGACAAAGTTAGCATACTGTGAACATTCTGACTTCCTTAACTCACTGATGTTATCTTTTCACTAGTTTGAATCACAATGAATGTGGTCGTGGTGCAGCAGCAGAAAACAAACCTCATACTTCCGATGTTTACAGTGCAGGAGGCAGCCTGTGGCTGAAATCAGATCTGTCATTTACATGCAGCAGCGCACACATGCAGACACGTGAACCCATAGTATCAGCTCACTTAACACTGAGACATAAATCCAATAATGAGCAGGCTGCCTCCGCAGCTCTACACATAAATGAGGAAACACATCCAGAGCTCAGTGAGCGAGGCCCGAAACGCCTGCGATTCGGATATCAATGTGAATAAAAGCTCCAAAAATCCCACATTCTGATAGATCTAAGGTCCCAGTGATAGTTAAAGGACGATAATCAAGATAAAGTGAAAAGATACTGTGCTGCATTATGTATTTATTAATTAACCCCGTCCTCTGCTTTTACCACTTACTCAAAGTCCAAATTCACTCCCATCAGCCTTTGGCACATTTAGCTCAGTTCAAAGTAAACTGTTTTTTCCCCTGTGAGTAATCATTGTAAATAAAACTGATCTGGAATAGGCGTGATTATGGGTTTTGCTGTAACTGAGCTGCCCTGCATGCGTGTAGCACTGTATGTTTGGAGAATTGTATTGATTAGAATCTGTCTGCTGTCAGTTTGAGGTCATTTTGCATCCATGGACACAGTCTGTTGTGAGTGACTATAGAAGCACAAACACAGGGAAACAAAAGTATAACTGAAATACTACAGGAGGCTTAATACTAGTTGATTTCAACAGAAATATAGACAAACATAAGGTGAAAAGATGAGAAAACCTGCCAGAAACTGATAAGGAATACCAGATTATGATGCTTCATTTACAAATGGTACTACTATACAGTGATACTATATGTACACATATCTAGCTACCGACAGATATACCACATAAGCCCGTTTCTCCTGTAGCAGCACAGTAGCTGTAGGTTATTTTTCTTGTGTTGTAACAAACATCAACATTCAGAGCTGAAGAAGAATAGTGCTAAAAACTGCAGTTCCTCTAACGTCAGCTAGAGGCTGGCTCAGAAAAGTGAGACTCATGTTAAAACATACAGTATAAATAAATTAAAAAAAAAGCCATGCACCTGTGTGTAAATTTCAACAGTAAAGGGTTATAAATGTTTAAATAACTCCCCTATTCAAACTGCATTAAAGCTAGGGGGCGTGGCCTTTGTTTTTAATGAGAGCTGCTTGATAGGCTTCACCTGCGCTAATTGGAGACGCTGAACTTGATCTCTACGTTTGTGCTGCTGGAGCCTTTCAGAGCACTTTTAGGTCCCCAAAAAACCCAGCATGGTCGTGGCCAAAACACCAACTTTAAAGCCAAAGCTGTGGCTATGGCCATCTTTTAATACAGTCTATGCTTTCCAGCCAAACAAAGGTGTGTTTTTTTAAAACACCTACACCTAACCAGCTAGTTTCTGATATCATATTTACAGTTTAGGTGTAAAAATCTGTCCTTTCCAGGAGTCTGGTATGAGAGAGACCACACCACCACCACCACCAACAGCCTGGACTTTCCCACCACACACGCATAGATACTCTATTTGCCGTGGATATAGCCCACGTGATTCCATCTGAAGACGTGTATATGTAGGTATATGAGATCACAGTGGGAACATCATCATAAATAACTGGTTATATCACGCACTGTGAACATGTCAGTGGAAATGTGTGCGTGAAATGTGATCACCGGCTCCCACCTCCTCCTCTGCGGCCGCTCCGTTGCCTACGTGGGCCATGTCTGCTCCCGGTGCCTGTCCTCCCTCTGGTCCGCAGGTCGCCTGGTTCCGCTACGAGGACGGGCACAGTCCCATGACTGCTGCAGCCGAACCTCCGCTCCTCTGCGGCTGCGCACGGATCTCCTCCTGCTCCTCTGTGCTCCGTTTATTTTGCTTCCTATCGCCGTAGATCCTTTTCGTCCTTGAGTCCGACGCGCTGCTCTGGCTCTGCTTTCTTCCGTGAAAAGAAACACTGAGACGGAGAGAAAACACCCCTCCCACATTTCCGTTACTCCGCCCATAGAAAATAAAAGACAAGGAGGAAATGAAGGAGAAGAGGATAGAGGGAGGAAACGGAGGAGAGTGTTTGTGTAAGCAGATCAGGCAGAGGCGTACATTATGTTTGAGCACCGAGGGGGCCACATTTGGGGAGGGGGAGGGGTTATTAATAGGATGCAGCAGGCGGCAGTTCAACATACTGTTTTTATTCAGAGTAAATCCTTTTTCTTCCATGTCTTATATAAACACATATTTTAATTATAATTTTAAAAGGGCCATTTTATTAGGTACAGGCTACTCTGCTTGTTAATGCAAATATCTAATCAGCCAATCGCATTGTAGTACCTAAATTAATTTAAATTAATTATTAATTTAATTTTTAGGTATGTCACGGACGACCCGCTGAAGTTCAGACTGAGGTTCAGGCTGCTGCTGGTGTAACAACTAAGCCTTGTTTTAAACACCACAGCCTGCCCGAGTACTGTTCAGGCCTTTACGTCGGCAGGGTAACTACATGACGATGTCCTCAAATGGCCTCCACAGGCCCCAGATCTCAATGCAGCAGAGCACCTTTGGGATGTGGGGAAACAGGAGATTCACATCATGGATGGGCAATCTGGTACTAGCAAGGTGTACCTAATAAAGTGGTTACTGAGTGTATGTGGGTAAAATAATCAGACTTGAGACTCTTTGTTAAGTTTGTAAAATTCTTATTTGTGAAATAAGAAAAAATACATATTTACATGAAAACCAAGATCACAGGAATAAAACTGCTAAAAGAAATAAAAACATGTCATTGAATCACAATAAAAATCAACAAGGTTTTACAAAAAAACAACAACAACAAAAACAAACAAAAACAAACAAAAAAGGCCAGAACGGTCTGTGGGCCTACTGCCTCTCGAGGTTTAATGCTTCAGTTTAAAAAAAACAACAACAACACAAAGAAAACAAACGTCTTGTTTTAACCTGAACTTTTCTAACATTTGATTTTATGAGTTCAAAATTTAAACTGTCTGCAGGTATGTGAGGACCTCACGCCCCACTGAGGCATTTATAAAAGTTAAACTTCACAATATTCATCACAACATAATAACAGAGTCCGAACTACGTCGGGTGCTGGAAAATCTTGCCTCTAAACATCAGTGAAACAGGATGTCAGCTTAAACAGCAGGTACACATTAATGCTCAGGTGTGTAATGCTCTTGTCTTTAGTTTAACGCTCGTTTCATCGAAGTGGAAAAAAGA
Organism: Tylochromis polylepis; assembly: GCA_015107715.1. Taxonomy (NCBI): domain Eukaryota; kingdom Metazoa; phylum Chordata; class Actinopteri; order Cichliformes; family Cichlidae; genus Tylochromis; species Tylochromis polylepis. The sequence continues at coordinate 12,431 of VVHJ01024831.1, forward strand.
TAAACATCCATTTCAAATAAAATCAGCTGCTCCAAAGCACTTAATAACTTAATAAGGCGGCTTCAGCACAACAAGCTGCAGGGTAAACACAGCACACCTGCTCAGGTGTGACAGTCCACACTGAGAGGACTTAAACGGACAGCTAAACACGCCACTGAGCGCGTGCAATGAGGTAAGTGGTTTTAGAAAATCCTTTTGTGTGTGTGTGTGTGTGTGTGTGTGTAAAAAGGAAAAGCAAGCTGTCCACAGACAAATGAAAACATATCCTTTACAAGCTGACTGAGTTCTGGCTCTGTTTTTGAGTTATTAGAAACTGACTTTGAATAGACAAGTACAGCATTATTCATTTCAATTTTATTCTGACCCCCCTGCTGTTTTAAAACCCAAACTTGTCCTCTAATCTCCTGGTCTCACTCCCTCTGCGGTTCCTGCGAGTCAAAGTAGATCGTGTTGGATCACATATTTATCCTCAGAGCTGTGGTTGGTTTTCAGATATCTTACAAATATACACAATTCAGAGACATGTGAGATTTTGCACACAAATAATGAATTGTAAGGCTGCACCGCTGAGAATCCAACTAAGAATGGCTCCATAGGAGATCAGGTACAGATGGTGCCTTAAACTAGGCCGTACATTTAAAAGTACACTTGCTTCATAATCACTTTTTAGATATGCAATAACATCTGACTGGATCACTACAATACAATGGTGCTAATAATTTTTAAGAATTACAATAATCTCATTTGCTGAGATTATCTTCACCTGATACTGAGTTACAATATAATTAGCAGATTTACGGAAATAACAAGAGGACAAGAAGTTACAGGAACTCAGTTAAAAATTTTGGACATGCTGGAAGTATTCTAACTTTCTTGTTTGCCAGGCAGTGTGTCATGTCACAGTTGTGTGTTAAAATTTTTTTTAAAAAAGAAAAAAAAAAGGCTTGGTTGATGGTGTAGAAATAAATCCAGCGTTTTTACAAGCTATAAACTATCCAAAGAATGTGTTGCAAACTTTTTCCACTATGTCCACAATCTCCCCCTAGGGCTTTTACAAAATAACCACACAATGGCCACAAAAAGCCTCATAACATGCAGGATAAATATGAACTATAGTCTACTTTTAATATCATCATTTTTTTACTGTCATTTTGCTGGAGAGCCTAAAGAAGTAAGTTAAAAGTAAGAGTCGGTATACTGTAGTTAATGGAATTAAATTTTGGTGCTCTGAGTTTTAATAATTATCATTTTTGAGCTCTGAGTTTTAAAATGTCTTTGCATAAATAATATTTGTGCGTGCTTTGAATAACAGCAATTGCATTGATAAGATGGTTTGGGTTTTTTTTCCTTGTTTTGTGTTAAAGAGAGTAAGATTTGTTATTTAAAAGTCATTTTTCAATGCTGTGAGCACCAGATGTATACTCAAAACAGTTTTGTAGCATATTGTTTGTTGCTACACAAATAACCTGGACTACTGTAATTCATTATTATCAGGATGTCCTAAAAACTCCCTAAAAAGCCTTCAGTTAATCCAAAATGCTGCAGCAAGAGTCCTGACAGGGACTAGAAAGAGAGAGCAGATTTCTCCTGTTTTAGCTTCCCTTCATTGGCTTCCTATTAAATCCAGAATTGAATTCAAAATCCTGCTCCTCACATACAAGGTCTTAAATAATCAGGCCCCATCTTATCTTAATGACCTTGTAGTACCATATCACCCTATTAGAACACTTCGCTCTCGCACTGCAGGCTTACTTGCTGTTCCTAGAGTATTTAAAAGTAGAATGGGAGGGAGAGCCTTCAGTTTTCAGGCCCCTCTTCTATGGAACCAGCTTCCAGTTTGGA
>VVHJ01024841.1:1573-12400 GCA_015107715.1 Tylochromis polylepis
TATATATGTGTGTGTGTGTGTGCGCGTGTGTGTGTGTGTGTGTGTGTGTGTGTGTGTGTGTGTGTGTGTGTGTGTGTGTGTGTGAGTGTGTATGTGTGTCTGTGATTGTGTTTTCAGTATGTTGTTATTGTCAGCATGTGTGGGTCAGTCTGTCTGTGTGTGTGCATGAATGAATATGTGTGTGTGTCTGTGAGTGTGTCAGTATGGATGTGGTCTCTCTTGTCCTCCTCTGCAGCAGCAGTCCCAATCCTCTATCTCCTCTCTCTCTATCAGTGTGAGCAGTGTGAGTGTTTGCCTCTCTCGTTCTATCACTACCCTTCTCTCTCTCTCTCTCTCTCTCTCTCACTCCCTCTGCTTGCCTTGTTCACTTTCCCTCGGTTTGCTCCACTGCCTCTCTTGGCCCGCCTTTCAACAGCAAGATCAATGAGAGAAAAAGGACGGAAAGAAAGAAAAAAAAGGAAAGAGCAGAGACCTGCTTGCAAATGTAAAGGGAGAATTAAAAATGTGTCTTCTCTCTCCCTGCATTTCTTTTACTCTTTGCGCCTCTCTCACTTTCTGCAGTAATTCTCTGATTTGTATAACCATATATTCATATATGCACAGAGTGAGGAAGAGTAAGGAAATAATATAGTATTATACCGTCACGTGAAAAGTGAACTGAGGAAATACTGCCCAATAAGGGACAGAGAAACATAAAGAGTAAATAAGTGAGGCAGAGACAATGCTATTACATCACCCAGAGTCACAAGCCATGATCTGCCAAACATACACACATAGAATTACCACTGGATAACTCGTTCATTTGACATTTGAACACATCGTGCTGTGCTGGTGGCTCTGAGCCATTTGAAACCACAGGTGACTCTGAACCACTGACAGTGTGATCACAGATCAGAGGAAACACGGTGTAAAAAAAGTCATCAGATTTCCCAAAATCTAAAAACAGCTGACAAAATTTAAATATAAAAAACAAACCTGTCTCTTGCACACAAAGCAGACTGTGCTCTCAGGAGCAGGCGAGCTGAAAATCTAGGTCTGACACACAGAGGAATCACAAGAATCATGTCATATTAAAGGTCTTATATGCAAGTATTTTATTGTGAAAATAAGCTGCTCCTAACATAATCTGGTTTTGTGGTTTCTTACCTGCAAACTAACCAGATCACAGGTAGGGCTGTGGCCATATCATACTGCCCACACTAATAATGCTACACATTTTTACATGATTGAAAAAAGTGTCATCTGATGATGACGATGACATAGACGTCATGCTTTTATATTCTATAGTGTGCAAAACAGCAAGAAAAGTCCAGACATGTCTGAGAGCGAGAGCAGAGTTCCAGCCTTCAATGACAATTTAGCCCCTAAAAATGTTCCTGCTAAAAGTGGAAACAAGAAACTTGAGGCAAAAACCCACTGGGTGGGTGAAAGCGGGGTTTAAGAAACTGGTTAAAAAGCTTGACCCAGTATACAACATCCCAGATAGAAAATACTTTTTAGTTTCATTTTTATTATTATTTCATTTTATTATGTTACAATATTGTGCAGGCTCTTTAAGAGTTACAAGGTTAAGTTACTTTAGTTATCGGTGAATTAAAGTGTTCACCAATTATGTTATACCGTTACTTAAAATTTCAAATGAACAGAGCTTAGGCTACGTTTGTTCTTACATTTGACTTCTGCTGTGTCACTGTATATAATGCAGTATCACTAGTTTACTGTATGTCCTTATGATGATAAATTCACTGGAGGGACAGCTGAATAGACTTCCGGGATCTGGCCAGTCTGCAGGTGGGGAAACATGAAGTGGGCACTAATCTTTTAAAATATCAGAAAAAATAACAGCACTTAATTAAGCAAGATCCTGACTGGTTGATGTATCAAAGCCATGTTGGTGAGTAGACCAACTGAAAGGGTCCAGCTGGAACCCTGCAAGACAACGTTTTGGTACTTAACCTTGAAGTGCCAAGCTACTAAAATAACAACTAACAAAGTGATCACATGACTTCAAGCAAATTCTACCCAAAATGATCAAAATATGATATTTTGCTCAGATGATGTGCAACTGCAACGTTCAAACTAGTTAAAATGCTTCAGTTCACTCTGTTGATTCAATCAGACAATCGCACCAAAAACAGGACAGTACCACATAGTCCTAGTATTGTTCATATGTGTGTGCTGCTCTAGGATGAAAGGTGAAAAACATATCTGTGTGTGTCATAGCAGCTTTTAATACAGTGAAATATTTTTTTTCAGCTCATAGCATCAATTATTTATCTTCTACTAACTGCAACAATTGCAAGTGTACATTCATCATTTATGAGCCGTTGTTACAGTCCATTTTTTGATGACGTCATTCTGCATTGCAACAGCTGAACAATTTTTACATCTGGACAAGCCATCATCTGGTTTTTGTAAAAAGCCTGTTTGATGGTATTGCTGGTACATCTTCACAATGACAAAGAGGGCTACTGTTATTCTTGGTGTACACATGAGAAGGTTCCTGGCAGCACACTGTTTCAGTATGTTGTGCAAACTGAAATCCTTGTAAAACTGTCTTATGAAGAGAAGGCTTAACTCAAACGAGTGAACAAAGATGTCTAATAAACCTATTAAAGTTCTGATTGATTCTGTGACAAAAACAAAGCTACTATCAGCTGCTCCTTTATTCACAAAGAGGCACCACAGCAGGTCGCTCCGCATGTGTGATGTGGCATATTTTTACACCGCGCACAACCCCAAAGGGATTTGTGTCTACTTCTGGAATTGAACTGAGGATCTTTCACTTTAGGCAAATATGTAAACCCCTGCCTATTACTATCTATTTACTATACATATTAGGGTAAAGACAACTTTATGCAAAATAGTTCTATTAAACTCCATTAAAACTAAATAGCTTCATACTATTCATTAAACAAATACTAAATTATATTTCAGTCAGGACCGCTATAGTTAAAAGAAGTTAGTAATTTCTACTTGCAGTAATATGTATTTGGTGTTTTCTATAAGACCATAGCTTAGCACAGAGCGGTTATGACTGACAACTGGTATGAGACTGATCTCTATCTCAAGTTAGATACAGCATGGAAGGAGACGCTGGGGTCAAGGTAAGTTACAAAATGGCTTGCAGAAACTGTAGACAAGCTAAACCAACTTAAACCGTTTCCTTGATGAGATTTTTCAATTGGATGCTATGCCATCTGTTATCAGCTAAATAAATCTGGTGAGGTGGGCTGGAACTGAAATCTGCTGAGTTGCCAGGATTTGGGAAGAGCTTTGTGGTCTGCTTCAACTTATGCTGTGCACGGTTTTTGCCAACCCCCCACCCCACATATTTAAATTTAGCACTGTAGCGGTCACAGTTTAACCTGTTACTTTCCCAATAAAGTCAAGGGGAAAACTTCCAGTTGTTGCTGTGGGGTTTTTTGTGGTCAGACCAATAGTAAATATATTCAGTTGAGTCATATAAGACATAAGCAGAATTAACGCTTTGTAGTTGATGGTCGACTTTAAAAGACTCAATTTACAACTGTGTCTGTGCCGACTCATACAGTACGTAACGAAGAATTTGCAGGAATTTAACAGGTGGGCATCAAAGACAAATACAGCAAACACAAAAACATGTTCTTTACTTCTGCTCCCGTATCAAACAATGGTGATTTTGCTGACCATTATTGAAGCAAAACTGACCTCTGACCTCACCTTTTGGATAATAAAGAAGTCATCACTTCATCCATTTTTGCAACAAAGCTTCAAAGAAAAGGTTTTGAACAGCCAAAATGTTTTGTGAGGTTACAATGGCTGTTATATGTGACCATGAAATTCTAATAAGTTTATCCTTGAATCCAAGGATAAACTTATTTTCAATAGAAAGACAGTCAATAGATATACCACATTTAAAGAAATTCCTTCAAGACTTAGGTCACAGTTAGGCATATATTTTTCTATTAATCAACTAATTGATCTGCTAACTGAAAAATTAACCAACTACAAAAATTCAGCTCCACAACAGAGTGTAGCTGTTTATCGTGTTGTAAATGCTGAGTCTGAGAACAGAGCAGGCTTATAGGGCGATAAAGGGCAGAGAAAGTCAAACAAGTCAAAGCGTACTCCTTAACCAAGCTCTTGATGCTGATGGCTGAGCCATCTGGACCATCACACACGCAGACACGCAGACCTAAACACACACAGTAGTCTCTCTGTGGTTGCCTTTGCCTTCTCACCTCCACTTGCAAACAAACAACACAGCATGAGAGAGAAAACAGAGAAGGCAAAACAATGTGCACGAACAGAGAGGCTGAAGTGAACAAACGGTTACTCTGAGGTCACTGGGGTTAATATTATAATATGGAATAGAGGGGAAGCAAAGCAAAAATAAACTGATACCATCTACGGTCATTTTATAGGCTTATTGGTAAACTGATCAAACCACAGTTCAAGATTATGGCCTGAGCTGTATTTAAAACTGGGTGTCAGCAATGGCAAAATATTTTTAGACACTATTCCAGCTGTACACAGATAAAGAAAGCACCTGGGTGAGCTAAAAAGTTTAGAAGTTAATGCAGGTAGACAAGTCCTGTAAATAATGCAATGACACGAAAGGTTATTTTAAGGGTTTCATGGGAGAAACACTGTGTTTTGGATCTACTGTGAGATTTTTAAAAGCTATGTTTCCAGGATGTTATTCTGTAATCCATGTAATTGTTGACACATTTCAAAATCTCCTAAATTAACCTAATCTGGGCAAATTTAAAATAAATAATTTAACCCTCTGGTATGATTTTTTTTTGTAGTGAACCTGATTGCTGTTTTCATAGCTGTATATCCTGAATAGATCCCAAATGCCCTTCTTTTCCTTTCCAATAATCACCGTGTGATGGTGAAATGTTTTTCGGTATTATGCAGAGCAAAATATAAATCTCCCATTAACTAGATTTAGACTGAGTCAGGACTGTGTGACATCACTCAGTGACTGAAAGATTGGCCATATACTACTATTAAATTATTCTGGATTAATACACTAACATCTCTCACGTCTCTGTTTCAGTCCAAAAACCTCAGACTGGATTTCTCCAGAACTCAGCACAGGCTCAAGTGCCTGTCTTCAAAAAGTCTTGGCTTTTGTGATAAGCTGGCTGCACTGAGACCAGCGATACAGTGAATCCCTCTGTGTTTGGCAAAGAGCAGATGGAGCTCCTGCTGATCTGTGTGCAACCACACACACAAACATGCATACATCTGGGATGACCTAAGGGGTTCTAGATCATATGGCTCACAGAATGTACCGGGAGAGTAAAGCTCACATTGGATCACAGACCAAATTTCCTGAAAAACAGAAATAAAATAACAGCAGAACACAAGCAAGAAAGAAAGAAAGAAAGGGGATGAAGAGAGTGAAGAAAGAGGAAAGAAAGGAATAAATGACAAATGGGGAAAAGCAAGAGAGAGAGGATGCTACCTCATGAGCCTAGCAGGCATGCACTACATGTTAACATTAGTAGGTCAGCCAGCACAGAAATAACTACGCTGTGCGGATGTGTGTGTGTAATAACCTCATACACCCCCTTCCAGCCAATCGCTGTGGATTCTCCATTCTACGAGCCAACCAATTCAAAAAGGCACCATACATCAAGATTTTAAATATGGTCACATGATCACCTTTTACCAGCTGTATATTCAGTTTACACATGAGTGAATTCCCTTCTAAACATATCTCATTGTTTCCTTTAAAAGCTGGGTGAGGACATCAGACTCCTGCTGAAACCTTGTAGCAGTAGCAAAAATAAACAGGAGAGAGAAATGAATTATAGGACATCTGCTGTTATCTGCTGAATATTTTATAATAAATAATGCCAAGAGACATGTCAGCTGACTGTGTATTTAAATAGCAAATGTGGATGTTTTAAATCACTGCAGAGAAACAATGTGAAACCCATCATGTCACTGAATTTGTTATACAGACAGTGCCACTATGTGGCAAAACACAATCACTGCAGTACTTAGTTAATGTTCTTTATATATTTATCCATCCGTCCATTCTCTACTGCTTATCCTTTTCAGGGTCGCGGGGGGGCTGGAGCCTATCCCAGCTATCTAAGGGCGAGAGGCAGGGTACACCCTGGACAGGTCGCCAGTCTGTCGCAGGGCTTACACATACAGACAGACAACCATTCGCACTCACACTCACACCTATGGGCAAGTTAGAGTTTTTATATATTTATATGTACTAAAAAAAATCTGTCATCTATTCATGAAAATGTGGGGAAAAAAACAAGCTAAGATCTGACATGTAAAAATTTCTTCCTTCTTGTTCTTTTGGCTGCTCCCTTCAAGGATCGCCACAGTCGATCATCTGCCTGAATTTCACCCTATCTCTAGCATCCTCTTCTGTCAGCCCTCTGCATGTTCTCCTTTACAACATCCTGCTACGTGAATCTTCTCTGTGATCTTTCCTCTTTTTTGCCAGTTCCATATTCAGCATGCTTTGTCCAATACAGGACACAGCCCAAGGCTCAAAAGATGAAGACATTGTTGGGGAATTTGCGATTGTGGAAATGTTTTAACTATTTAGTTATTTTATTTCTTTGGAACTGACCAAAGAATTTGGCTTTCCTGTTTGTTTGTGTTTTCCTATAACACCTGAAAATTTTGCCTTGTCACAATTAAGATTTTAGCTTATTATTAACGCCACTGTTTATTTAACATAAAGTCATGTTCAAGTTCTGCCCAACCCTAGAGTACATTTCTTTTCCATTCCTCAGGAATCCCCTCACTCTCCCAGGCTGTGGGAGACTCAAACAGTCTGGTTAAAAAGTCCACTGCTCTCTCTCCATGGCACCATAGATAGGTCATCCGGGGCAATCGCCTTTACACTCTTCATCCTCCATCATACCTGCCCTCATTTCCTCCTAACTAATCCTTTGGACTTCCTGATTTACTAGCTGTTCTCCATCCGTCCTCTTGCTCTCATTTCTACATTCATGAGCTCTTCAAAGTCTTCCCTCCATCTTCTAAGCACACTTCCTTCACTCATTAGTTCATTTCCACCTTTATCCTTAATCACCCTAACCTGCTGTACATCCTTTCCAGCTTGGTCTCTATTCCCTGGTGTTCAGCCTCACATAAAATGTAACTATAAACCGTTTCCTTTGCCTTTGTCACCTCTCTCTTGTCCTGTCCTCCCAGTATTCCTGTCTACATTCTTCATCTCCCCGAGTATCTCACTTTTTCTTTGCTAACCTCTTCGTTTGAATATTTCCTGTAATTTCTCATTCCACCACCAAGCCTTCGTGTCTCTTTTCCATTGACCAAAGGTTATACCAAATACCTTCTAGGCAGTTTCCCTCACCACTTTAGTTGTACTCTCCCAGTCATCTGGTGACTCTTCCTTACCAACCAGATTTTGTCTCAACTCTTCCCTGAACTTTTTGCAACTTTTACCATTTAATCCTTGCCTCTAAGTTAATTGGCATCCTCTTCTTGATTTCCAGTCTTTATACAGACTACCATCCAATGCTGCCTCCCCTGACAGACTTGCCTGTCTGTCGATTTTAGATTGGACTTTCTGCATAAAATGTAGAGTAGATTCCTTCACTCTTATACATCACTGAACTTTCCTCCCTCTTCCTGAATTATGTGTTCACCACAGCCATTTCCATCCTTTTCGCAAAATCCACTACCATCCTTAACACCATATCTACCCAACTCCATCTCACCCCTGTTCCCTTCACCTACATGTCCACTGAAGTCTGCTTCAATTGCCACTCTCTCCCCCCTGGGACCCTCTGCACTAAGCAGAAACTACATTAAAGCAAAGAATTCATTTAAACAAAAGGCCAGGTTTCCTTGATTGTGACTGTCTGAAGCAGCATTCAAATATTGCTGATTATCAGAGGTTTCTTTCATTAAATCAGCTTGCAGTTATTGTCCACCAGTTCCTAGCAGAACATTTGGCATAAAACAAAGTGAAAATATCAGAAATCCAAACGTTGTTCTAAACAATGTCAAATCAAGACGAGACTGAAGGGCAGTGCATGGGACTTCAGAACCTTTTTGATTATTGAATCTTTAGTATGCAAAAAAAAACTAGGCACACCAAAATGAGAAGATCAATACACTGAACTTTGTTCACTGAGGCATAAAAAAGTTGCTTCAGAATTTGTTTGTCTAAAGAAGGAGAGGTCCCTAAACAATTCCTTGAGAGTTACGTGCTTGGAGTTGGATAAGGCCAGATTACATTACATTGCGAAACCATCTACATAGAGTCACGGACACTGCAGATTAGTAGTTGATCTTATGGCACAACTTTTTAGTAAAGTTGTCAAAGTTGTCAAAGTTTGTCGGTCTGTAAGACACCGATGTTCAACTGTAATTTTTAAATGTTATTTCTTCTGCACCTTTTGCATTTATAGTATTTACAGTAACATTCACTAAAATCTTTTTCACTCAATACATGAAGAGTGGCTCTGGTCTACTCTCTCAACTGAACTTTCTATGTGTGTGTGTGTGTGTTGCAATTTTTATACAAGTGTGTATGTGTGTATAATTTTGTATACATAGCCTCATAGTGATTAGTAATTTGCTTCATGGGATTAGCTGATCTGGGCCTGTTCAAGTGTCACACAATTAATGTTAACTTGCTAACCTTCACTGGGACAATAGACCACTGAAACATATCTCACTTAATTTCATTACATCTGGGATAAATGTTCACTTGAAGTTGTGGATGAACTGTTTGAATTTGGATGCCAAAAACCAGCTTCACTCTGAAATTAAAGTGTTCCTACAAATCAACTTTCTTATTAATATTTTAAAAAGTATCTCAGACATATAAATAAACACTGTGGTCATGTTTCAGTATCTTCGAGGAAGCTTCACACCCATGAATAGCTTCTGTTTCAGAAATCTTGGATCGAACTGGTTTGGCAAATATTTCCAGTTAGCTATAGCACTGGATCACTTTCACTGACTACACTGCAGCATACTATCCACTGTGGCCAATACTGAGGTGTATAAGTATATAGAGTGTTCCTAAGTAGTTTAGAAGAGTTTAGTTTAGTAGTTAGCATTCAGGATTTAGCATTAGAGTGCAGCTAACTAATGTTAAAGCTGTAACCTCTGGCCCTGTACTAATTCTTCTTAATTACTGAGCTCCTCTTGGTTTTCAGCCAGTTCCTGTACCTCCTAGCACCTCTGATAGGGTTCTGCGGAACTAATTCCAAGACAGTTTTTAACCCTTATACATGAAGGTGTGTCAACCTACACTTTACCTAGGATATGGTTGAAAATGAGCTAAATACTGTGGAAAAACTATACTGCAATAGTAAAAATAGTCCTACTATATTAAGTTGTTTTGTCAAATTGCATTTGCAGAATAAACACAGGACATTTAGTTATAGGTAAACATTTAATTACACACGTAAGTTTAACGTCAAATAAGCCATAAAACGTACTTAAATAGCGCATGCAATAACACACAACACATACAGAGGTAATGGACAGCTGGCTATTTATTACTAAAGTAGGTTAGACCTTATTTGCCTCTGCTACTCAACTACAGTACAAATCTGTTTCTTCTATTTGAACTGCCAAATCATAAACTGTAATTAAAATAAAATAATATACATTACATTGATTGAAACCGCAGAGTGGCAGTGCTCCATTTTCACAATTAACCCACGTGGTGGCCCAGTAGTATCAGCTGTCCTACAGGCAGGCCAGTCCAGAGAGATAGTCCAAGTCTTTACAAGTGTGGGCCATACAGAGCCAAGACGACATTTAACCAAACTGTAACAGCGGTCCTACATCGCTATATTAGTTCTACTGCAGATGCATGTCACTGGACTCAATTGTCCTACAGCTGCTCAGGAATTTCTCTTTCTCGTCTCTCCTCACATGGTTTCTCTGCTGATTACTCCATCTGATGTTTGAGCCCTCCTCACAATGCCAGCTGGACAGCTGTTTAGATGGTAGGACTACAGGAAGGATTTAGCATGGCCTTTTCCTGGCAATTGCAAGTAAAATACCCCTGAAAAAATCGGCATGCAATGACTGCATGAAGTGTTCATGCAGCCATGGACTGTCTTCTCTGCTTTCCAAGGTCTTTGTGCATCTCTCTCTGACATTTTTTTCTCTCTATCCTCCTCTTTGTCCATCCTAAAATAGTTCCACCTCTTTAAAGTCTATTAGCAGCCTAAGGTAAGCCTCTTAGGAGAGACTCTTGCTCTCTTGGTGCACAGAAGGCACTCAGTCAGACCAAACAACAATCAGTCACTAATAAAACCAGAGTGGGATTTAGGACTGAACATATCAGAGAGGAAAAGAGGATTGGGCAAGCTAGAGAGGAGAGTATTGATACAAAGTTAAATACCCAGACTGCATGACTTTGAAGACTAGACAAAGATAACCCAAGTAAATATAAAATGTAGTTTTTAAATGATCATTTCATTTATTAAGAGAAAAAAGTTATCCAAACCTATCTGGCCCGGTAATCAAAAGTAATTATACCCTAAACCTAATAAGCGGTTGTGTCACCCTTGGCAGCAAGAATTGCAATCAAGCGTTCGCGATGACTGGCGATGAGTTTTTCACATTGCTGTGGCCCACTCTTCTTTCCAGAATGGTTTTAATTCAGCCACACCTAGAAGATAGATTTGAATAACTTTTCCCTTTAAAAACTGATTTTTTAATGTATATGGATTGTTAAGAAATTAGGAAGGGGGAAGTACTTTGTGTGTGTGTGTGTGTGTGTGTGTGTGTGTGTGTGTGTGTGTGTGTGTGTGTGTGTGTGTGTGTTTTGTTCCGCTTGTGAATGTTAAGTATTGTCTC
>VVHJ01024841.1:12420-28961 GCA_015107715.1 Tylochromis polylepis
TCTCACTTTTTTTGTCAGATGTGTGTGTGTGTGTGTGTGTGTGTGTGTGTGTGTGTGTGTGTGTGTGTGTGTGTGTGTGTGTGTTAATCAGACAGGAGGTGAGAGGATGTACTTAAATATTTTCCAGCAATAATCTATCAGTCTAAGCTCAGGGAACACCGTTGGTTTCCACTGTCCTTCTCATGGTCCTGGGTCTTTTGACCCAGCGTTTTGAGTTTTTATATATTTTGATGTTTATGGTTTATGTTTAAGTTCTCTAAGTTCATTTTACCATGTCTAGGGTGCCGTTTGAGTTCATTGTTTATTAGATCCCCCTTGTGTCTTCACCCCTGTGTTTTAGTCTCCCTCTCCCTTCGTGTTTTATTCTGTCATGTTATCCATGTGTCCCCAGTCACGTCTCTGTGTCTCTCTGTGTGTGTGTTCGTGTTACTTCCTGTTTTACTTTGGTACTCTCCTGTCTGTGTGCGCCATGTTTCTCTTAATTTGAAGGTACTTGTCTCATGTGTTATGTTTAGCTTTGCCTCCTGTCTCGTTGTGTGCAATTCATGTCAGCTGTGTTCCTCATGTGTTCTCACTCCCTCGTTATCCTTCTGTGTATTTATGTCAGCGTCCTCCCTCATAGCTGTGTGACTTTTCCTGTGTAATTATTTAGTATTTCCCAGTTTAGTTTTGTTTCTGGCATTCTCAGCAATAAAGCTGCTTTCTGAGTTCATGTTCCACGTACAAGTCTGCATTTCCTGCCTGCACACAGCCCGGACTGTGACAGACCTAATGAGATAAACAAGATTAGGGTGATAAATGGGAGACGGAATCCCTGCAGTCTGTCTGTATATATGCTAAATCACTGCAGACTTATTTGTGTGTGAGAGTGTGCCTACTGCTACTTTCTATTATTCTCCAGATTTCTTTGTGATGAATGATCTTGGAATCAGGCTGTATTTGGAAGTTTTTGGTAGAACTGACAGTTCTGCTAAAGTTAATCATAAACTGTGGATTTGATTCTCTGCATCCATTCTCATATTTCCCTGTGCTTACAGAAAATCACGCTCCTAAGAGTTAATTCCATATAAATAAGCTCAGGATCTGGCAGACGCGTGATATTTCTAGTTAAGGTGGCAGGACAACCGAGCAGTCAGCATGTTTACCTTTTACACAGACAGTGAGGTTCAAACCCCCAAGCGCCCAGACTACAAGATATTAGGTGTAACTGTCATGCCCAAATCTCTCAATATGCCCATAATCAGCACTATTTTCATAAACCAAAAGTAATCTCACAACACTTACATGTACGATCAAAATTATTTTCACTCTGTTCAAGATGTTGTTTTTAGTTTAAGAAGCTCTAGGACAAGCTGTAAGACTGGCAGGAAGATGTTGATTTGAAACTTTATTGTAAGTTTTATGATGGTTTTTACTTTTTTGTGGGGTGTGTATTACTTTGAGATTACTGAGGGGGAAAAACATCTTGTGTAATTAATACAGTTCATCTACATGTATGCCCAGTTTTTGTGTTGAAAACAAGAAAATAAGACACAGAAGAGACAGCTGAGTAGTTGGAGCAGTTCAATGAGTTAATGTTTGGAGTCAAAGAGCAAAATCAAGAGAAAGTGGAGGACATGATTACACTGTACTGACAGGATCTCTCTCATGCATACATTACTAATTAATTTTACTGGTACATTTCCATGCTACAGTAGTCTTTGACCTGTCTGTACTATTTGGCAAACTGATATATTTAATCTCTCTGAGAAATTTTTAAAAAAAAATAGGGGCGGTAGATGTTGTTTTTATGCTAAAAGTTGGTCATTTTTATCCCGTTGCTCATTATTTGCTAGGCATCTGTGGATATAAATGAGACGTTTCTAATGTGAAATTAAAAACACTATAATACTTTTATAACGTTATGTGTATAAATGCTAAACAAAAATTAGCCATTTGCTAGGTAATTGCCATGGAACATGATAATATCATAATATCCGATACAGATAAGACCCTTCAAGGGTCTAAGATCTTCCTGTATGCCAAGTTTAGTCACTAAACTTCTGATGGCCTAGAGGGGTTTGCAGACAAAGAAATCAACAAATAGACAAACAGAGAAATAGTGTATTATATTAATATTAGCTCCTTTGCTGTGTCTCAAATTTTGCACCTTTACTCACTACTTTAAGTGCATAAAGGCAAGTACCACAGTACCCCTGTAGTGTATTCATAAAGGTCTGAGTTTGAATAGCTCACTTGTTACCATCTAAGCTACAAAGTGGCAACAGAAGAAACTAACTGCTAGCTGGAAGAAGCACATAATTTTTTAGACATGTTATATGTGTTCTCATATTGCTTAGTTTTTATATCTTTTTTCAATTGTATGTGTTATGTATAAGAATTAGGCATTACGCACAGTCAGAGGTTCAAGTGTAAAATGTTCCCCAAAATTTGAGAAATGCAAAAAATTGTAAGATTGTCGAAAAGTGTTCGACTGTTAAAAATCTGACAAACTAAGGGCCGGGTGCGTAGATTTTTTTGCAGTATACAAAACTTTAACTTTTTTTTTCAAGTTCTTTGAAGTCCACACACAAATACTTCTGTCACCTTTTTGCCTGCTGGAACATGAGGGCTTGAAGTCTGTTCCAGCTCACACTGCCTCAACTCCTTATAAATGGGTCATGCATTTCTGAGCATGAACATATGTGCATAATGTATGTGTTTAATTTTGCCAGCCTAGTTTTTTTTTTTAGCCAAGTTCTCTCTTCTGCCTCAAGAGCAGTCAGTCATTCAATCAACCACAGCACCAGTCACATACCTACACAACCAGCCAGTCACTCTTTTGAAGTGTCTGTCCTATCAACCTAGTTTCCTGTCTCTCTGGGTGTCGCCTGATGTCAGACCAATAACTGTACATCAGATCAGCATTCCCATTAGATTCGCTTCACAAAAGCACAGCCTACTACTCTTATAACCTGTTTATTTAGAAACTAAAGCAAGTCAACTGTACATGACGCAACCTGCCCCCAGTTTGATATGACTGATGAGTTTCCCATCAATGATTCATTCAAAATGAGTTTGACATTAAAAATTAAGGCATTGCTGTAATGACTGAATAAGTACACAAATCACAGAACCATTAAGTGTTAGCTATTACAAAATTTTTTCACTATCTTAATGACCACACTGACACACCCTGTTCCCTTTTCCCTGATTTGTCTTCTCCGCCACTCTCTACTGTAGCCTGTTCTGTTCCCATGTCTCACCTTGGTAGTGAGGATACAGATGCAATCCATCCTCACCAGTTCGACTGGCAAACTTTCACCAAAACATCTCGCGGCTCCAACTTTCCTGTTCCACCAATCAGATGTTTGCTGCTTTTGGTGGCATGTTTTTCCCGTCTATCTGTCTCTGTCTCCTCCTTTCCTTTCATCGTTCAGTTTCTCTCTCCTCCCTTTCTCGTGTCCTCTCCACCTGTCCTTTCATCAGAGCAGCCAGAAAGGACTTCTCTCCTAAAACATTTGCCGAATCGGAAACATGGCAAGTCTGTCCCAATGCACCTTGAACCGCCCTCTTGATTTCCAGCTGCTTTCTTCGATTTATGGCAGCTGGTAGCCACATTTTGAACTCGAAGAGTGCATGGCTCAGAATATATATCGGCTCGCATGCAGAACACTCAACACACACACACACCAAAAAAGCGGCAACCGTCTAGAGACAGTCGCAGAAATGCACACACATGGATGCACAGGCAAACACTCACACTGACAGACGTGTATGCACAGACATAAGTGCATACTCACACAGATTCATACACTACACACACACTCACCACTCTCTGCTTTTTTATCAGGTCAGGTCTCTGTCTGGCAGAAGTGGGGGGGTTACACTGAGTGAACAGTAACAGCAGTATAGCAATGGATGCTCTACTTTCAACTTTGACTGTGGTTGAAGTTAAAGCTCCATATGTAGCCCGAAGCTTCACACAGAGCTGAGATTTCACTCTTTTGCTTTTCCTAGATACACAACATTACTACAGCTGATACTGTTTGAAATGCTGTAATATACAGTAAGTACTATACACTACCTGTGGAGCTGAGAGAGAAACTAAAGTTGGAGTAAGCAAATCCATGTCTAACACCCACATCGCTAGCACAGCATGAACATGTGAAACGTGTATGAACTGAGTGTTGCATTTGTATCTGCTCTACTTTTCTGTCCTATTCCTGTGCTTGCACTCATTGTTGTTTTTTCCTGACGCTCGCTGTTGCCAACAGAAAGTGGTCAGTCTGTCTGCACTGGGCTGTGATGACCAGAATCATTATTAATAGCTTTGGGGTGAAAACAAAAAACAAAACATTATTCACTATCCAAACAAAAGTGATTGCTTATTAACTGGCTAAAGATATACAGCAATGGTGACAAGGTAGAAATATTTTGAATCATTTGAAGGACCTACCAAGTGTAATGTGGGCTGTTGTGGAAAAGGATGTATTGGTGCCATTTTGGCCACTACAACAAGTGTTAGATGAAGAGTGTTTACATGCATTGCTACACTTTCAGGTGTATAGCAATTGTGAACAAACCGAGTGGCTTGTAGTAGTACATCTTAGCTATCCAGCATTTTGACTAGAGAAATTTGGTAGTAGTAGAAGAAAGTCTGTGCTTTGCCCCAGGCGGGTGTGACATTACAGGAAAAGTATATATGAGAACGATATCATTATGACCATCAACCTGAGCAACATAATTGCTACATGTGCTATAGAATAATCAGAGGAGTTGAGGGCATAGGTACAGCTCACTTGATTGAACAGGTGTCCTGGGTTTGAGTCAGGCCTGAACTATTTCCTCTGTGTCATTTTCACTTGTTCTTTCCCGTAAGAACAAATGAAAAATTGCCCACAAAATAATTTTTAAAAAACACAGAAAAATAAACAAAACAAAAAAAAAAAGTCTGCTCAAAACGTTTTGTCTCCAATCCATTAAGTGTGCTTGGGCAAGATACTGTGTGATAGATAAGGCTCTGTATGCTCTGAACAAAAGAAATAATTTCTCAGTTTCCATATTGGTTGGGCTTTACTTAACAGTTTGGAAATTCACCCTTTTTTGTGATTAAAAATGAATACTTTATGCTTTCAACTTCACAAATTCAATCATTAAATCCGTGTAAACAGCAGAACTTCAGTAAACAGACACACTGAAAAAAGCACAATGACATTAGTCTAATATTTCAAGATACTGTATGTTCAATCATCAGCAACAAGCCTGCAGTCAAAAAGCCCAAACTAAACAAAACCATCAATCCCTGTTCACCCAAAGGTTTGGGTTAACCCTCTGACCTCATTCTGCTGAGATTATTAAAATGTTACTTAACCTAACTGTTTCCCTTTGTCATATTATGCAATGCACCGCAAGCCAATGTTCAAATCTGTATAAACAACCTGCCTACTGCAGCCACCACAAGCCTTCAGATGTACTGATTCAAGAGGAGACGTGGTGTCTCTCGTAAACACTTCTCGGGGATTTTTCTAACAGCTTCTGAAAATGCCATTTTTGAATTCAATAGTTTAACAATCACAATATAATCAATTAAAACGAATGACGGATCATTTCATGGGATTCAATCAAAATATGAATTGTGCTATATTCGCATTTTGTTTTGTTTTTAATTAGCACAGAACATTAAACAATTACAGCTAAACCTAAATTATTTAAATTTAAAAAGTAATAATAATAATAGTACTTTAAAAAAAGCATCCTTAGTTCTAACCTTTGCAATTTGCTAACTGCACTGTTTCAAGGTGTGAATTCAGCCCTAAAGCACACCCCAAAAACATAAAGCAGCATTAAGATAAAGCCATTCAGATTATGAAACCTGAAAAAAAATCCTTGTACCCACTGACAACTCACAGCTGCTGCCATCACCTACCTTCAGCTAGGAGCCAGTCTGTCCGGGCGCTGGGTCTTGTGACCCAGCATTTTGAGTTTATAGTGTTTTTTGTGACTTTTGATTTATAAAGATAGTTTAAGTTCATCTTTATGTGAACTTGAGTTTAGTTCTTTCTGTGTTTGGGGTTTTTCTTGTCTTTGCAGTTTAGAGTTTGTTGTCTAATAGGTTCCCTTTGTGTCCTTGTCCTTGTGTCCCTCACTCTCCAGGTCCTAGCCTTGTCGTTATGTCTCATCTCCCTTTTCTGTCCCCATGTACCCCCCGTGTTTCACTCCATGTCTCCCCCTGTCTATCATGTGCGTTCATGTATGTTCTCCCCAGCTCGTCATGTCTCTCTCTCCCTCCATCTCTCCCTCGCTCGCTAGTTCCTCGTCATGTCATTGTGTTTCATCTCCCGTTTCTGTTTCCATGCTCCCATGTCTGTTTCTCTCCCTGTTCCCAGTGTCGAACCGTGTGTCTAGTCTGCATCTTAGTCTGTTTCCTGTTTTATTTTGATAGTCTCGCGCCCTGTTTTCAGTGTGTTCAGTTTTGCTAGTCTTGTTCTTAGTTTAGTTTCTTCCCAGTTTCGTTAGCGTTCATGGTCTCCTTTGCCTTCATTTTGTACCTGCCCTTTAGCCATAATAAACTGGCTCGCTTTTTGTTAAGATTTGGTTTTCTTGCTTCTGTTTATCTGCATTTGGGTTCACACCGCAAATTCCAAGAGTCTGCAGTCGCAGACTCGTGACACAATCTCGATCTCATTCTACTGTCAGCTACAGACAGATTTTCAGCAACTTTCCTGTGGTCCTTACACAAAACATAAAAAGATGTCTTACCTTGTTGGAGGTCACTGGGCTCGTGGGTGGCCTGGAGTGGGCTGGACCATGGGTTGGGCTAGTGGAAGGGCCCTTTCCTGGCCCAGGACTGGTTGGACTGGTTGGAGAAAAGAGATCAAGGGAGGGTACAAATAGGTGAACTCCAAATATGTTTTCATTAGTGTTCTGTTCTATATCTAAATTCCTAATAGCATGATGAAGTACTATATAAAGATCTGTTGCTTGACCAGTGTGACATGCATTTTTTCCTGATACAAAGCAGTATGAGCATTTTATTCTGACTAAGTCTATTAGTTTCTAAATGGTTTTGCTGTTTTAAATATAAAAGATTTTCTTGAAACGGTTTTGATTCATTCAGTTTTGTTGGTGAAAGAAATGGCTTAATATTATGCAGCTGCCTCTCTAATAACTTATTATCATCAGAATTATTTTCCACCATGTTAACTCCTTGGGTCTGTAGTATTTCCCACTAAATTTTACAGATGCAGTCACTGCTGATTTCTGTTTAAATATTAGTAATACTTATATTACAATAACAATCAATGCATATTCATATTACCAGAGGCTGCACTCACGCATAAGGTCCTTTGTCCAGCTGTCCAGGAGGACTTGTGGGAATGCGTCCGCTGAAGGTGAATTTTCCCTGGCTCGGACTAGTCGGACTTGGAATGGGAGTGACTTTGCTCAATCCTGAGTCCTTGCTGTTCAGAGGAGCAGTAGGGACAGAATCTGTGACTTTGTTTGGACCTGGGCTTGTGCTGGAAGGGGTCCTGGTGCGGGCAGGTTTGACCGGAGGAGTTGGAGACACAAGGCCTTGAATGGTGCTCGAGACGAGGGCTGAGACTGTCACCAGGTCAGAAGAAGCAGGAACGCTTTGTGGGCTGGTGGAGCTTTCCGAAGAAATGCCAGAGCTGGTGGCAGTAAGCTTTGTTCCATTTAGTTCTCCAGGAGATGTATTTGTGGAGCCGGTCGGGGTTTCTGCACTACTAACTGTGACACTGGGGGAAGGTTTAGAAGTCTCAGCTTCAAATGATTTGGAGCCCCCCAGCTGAGCAGGAGGAAGAGGAGCACGGTACTTGACTTTGGCTGGCTGTAACTCAGATGTGCTGGACTGTGTTGTAGGCGAAGATGACTTTGTTGCTGGTGTTGCTGATGGTACTGGAGGGGCAGGGGACTTGATTGACCTGCGTTTGGAGACGAGTGGTTTGGGTTGGGATTGTCCATCAGGAACACTGGAGGTCAAGGGACTTGTGGAGGGCTGTGGCTGGGCTGAGGGTTCTGCTGGCAGGCTGCAGGAGGCAGCAAGGTTCCTGGGACCCTCCACAGAGCACTTGCTGTCTGCAAGGACGGTAAACTCATAGTACTCCTGGATATCTGGAAAAAGGAGGAGAGTAATAATGTGAATGGGTGTAGTGATTAACTAAACCCTACAGAAGTGGGCACATCACTGAGTGCAAACAGTGAGTGTTTAATTGATAAATTAATTTATTCACCAAAAGACAGAGTAGTAAAGTTGATGATTAAAAAAATTAAACCACAGTCTAATTTATAAGCAGTTAATCTTTAAAAATAGTATTGCGCAAAAGTCTTGAGCCACCCCACATTTCTTTATATTTTGCTTCCAAAGAGCCAGACTTCCCTTCAGTTGATCCATCTACTGTTCACTGAAGGATCAAGAATCAAGCCATTCTCTCAGGAGAGAGGTACAATAATAAGTGTCTACAGCCATCTGTAGGCAATTATTGCTGGACAGGGTGAAGGCAGTGGCGTTGGGGATCTTGTCAAAAACCGATGGAATTATGAACACAGAAAAGTATTGTTAGATTTTGATCCACCAGCCAATACCATCTAGAGAGCAACTGATTGAAAATGGCTTCATCTTGCAGCATGACAGTGATTACCCACAAGTATAAGTCTGCATTTGAAATAATTATTGATATGGTCACCACCACAGCTGGATGTGGTTGGGGAGAAACTGCACTAGGGAGGACAGACATCACTAAGTGGAGAGGCATCACCAATAATTAATCAGTTATAAATAAAAAGGCCAGTGAAGCAATTATTTGTTAAGGACCTGGCAAACTTGACGGGTGTACAGTCCACCTTTTTTGTTTTCTATGTGTGGTTCTCTGACTTGTTTGCAGTGAATTTTATCAGATGAGATTTGATAAGTTTCCTCCACCCCTAGAATGACCTGATTTGCCTGCTTTGTATTCCAGTGTGTCAGGATTTAGTACCACTGGCTGTAAGAGAGCCTGTTATACAGTATGACAGGTTTAGTGGTTGAGTGGCTGTAGATAAAGGTGCAGATACGGGGATATGCTTGCCTTTTATAAACAGTCAGTTTCTGCTTTAACAGTCATGTTGCCGTGACTGTTAAGGCAACTGTACGTTGGCAGCTAACAAATGAATGCCCTATTCAAATGTAGCCCATATGTTCTGAAAACAACTATCTGCAACTGTCCCAGAATTGGTTAACGTTAATGGAGTCCACACTATGAGCTGGACAGAGGGTGTGATGTTAAAAAGCTGCTCCAGCAGAGCTTAACTACTACTTCATAGTATATGCTAAATTATTCAGATGCAAGCAAAACCAAGATGGTCACAAAAAGAGCCCATATTTCAGAGTACACCGGTAGAGAATACTTTACCTAATGAAACATAGCTAATACTCTGAGGACCTCTAGTGGCGACATAATATTACTAGCAATGATTCACTTCCCCTAGTCTACAGTACAGCTGACAAATTGTTCTGCACTAAATCATAAATGATCATGTAAGCACATCTCAAATGAGTTTGGTGGTTATAACACAAATGATAAAGGGGATTAAAAAAGGGCAGTGAAATGTAAATAAAGGTATAATCCAGTCCAGAAGCAGGGAAGCAAACCCATGTACAGGGTCTTCTCTAATCTTTCCCAGAAGGAAGGATCAGTAAGAATATCAAACAACAAAACAGGGGAAGCATTATTTCACAACACATCAGAGCCAATTCGGTTAAAGTAAAAAGTCAAGATTCAAAACAGGAACTCAGAATCAGGTTTAGTGAACAGCATAAACAAGCACACACACGCTGGCACAATAAACGTGACAAGGTGCGCGGCTGTAATAGCTACAGGTGTGGGCGAGGTAGGAAGCAGCTGGGGCCAGGGAGTGAAAACCAGTTTGTCATCATTCACATTACTATAAGGATTCACGTGCACCTTTCAATAAGCAACAGTTAATCACAGGAAACTTGGCTGGTTAGACTGCCACCTTGTTAGAGGAATTTTACATAGATTCAGATTTGAAAAATGGGTGCCTGCTTTCTGTGACACCCTCCGTTCTGCTCTCCATTTTCTGGTTACCGGTCAAGTGACAAACATCTTGTAAAAACTATATCAGCCCCACAGAAATCAAACAGTTCACCTCTCCTGTTGCTGTCATTAGTTCATCCTATTTTCTGCAGACCTTATGTTGGACAAAAAATTCTAGTCAGTCCCTGTCAGTCTCAAACACAGCATAGCAATGCACTATTGTAGTGTGGTATCTGGTATGTGTAAGACATGAATTTGATAAATGAACAAAATCCACATGCACAACGTTGAGATTACTGCATTATTGTGAAGAGGAACTGAAGAATAAAATGAAAGGCTCAAATCTTTTAGATCAATAAAACTGTAATACTTACCCTTGCTGAAATTTCAGTTTTATTAGTCAAGGAACTAACATAATGTAATTCACAAATAGCAAAACCACCACCTCTAATTTTATAAAAATGACGTAAAATGTTATAAAATAATTGCATGTGGGCTAATCTCTATGTAAGATGAATGGTTAGACACCAGAAGTGCAAAAGTTTTGTGATGTTGTAAGATGAAATAGTGCAAGAAGTTATGCAGATGTGTGCGTTAAACTGATAGCAAAACAGCCATAAAACACATGTAATGCATGATTTAAAGCACTCCAAGCACAGCTTAATTTCTCAAAAAGTCAATTGTGCACATAAAAGTAGTTTGCCTAAAATGTCAAAATCCAGGAAATCTGATCGAAGCAAATTTTCTTACCAAGAAGCGCACTGAAGAGCTGACTTTGAAAGACATTGATGACTTTGTCCAGAGACTGCTGCAGCTGGTGATCTTCCTCCACAGGTCCCTGTTTGGCCTTCTGCTGTCTCTGGTCTAGTTTGGCTCGATACTGCTGGAGCAGCTCCAGGGCACGCTGGGCGTCTAAAGAAAACATAAATAAATAATTAGAAAACATGTTTTTTATCTCTTATGGAAAACACAATTTCCAGGC
Organism: Tylochromis polylepis; assembly: GCA_015107715.1. Taxonomy (NCBI): domain Eukaryota; kingdom Metazoa; phylum Chordata; class Actinopteri; order Cichliformes; family Cichlidae; genus Tylochromis; species Tylochromis polylepis. The sequence continues at coordinate 23,440 of VVHJ01024841.1, forward strand.
GCTCTTAAGCAGAGCAAGGAGACACTGTATGTTAAACTCTTTTAATTGCAGATAACTACACTTAAAATGGAGAATTTCTGCATGTCTGTCTGAAAAATAAAGTGTCTTCATTCATTTTTTTAAAACCAGCATTGGTTTAAAAAAGAAAAGAAAAGAAAAAAAGTAGATGACTTTGTGTTCACCCCAGGATACTAGATCACATCTTCTAATAGGGTTTTTAATGATCACTGGAAGCCTTCTTAATTAAAAGGGTAATTAAGACTTCATAACCCGTGTATTTGCACATTTTATTGATTAAAACTAAGCTATATAATTTTATTACCATCCTTTATATCGCCCCGATGCCCTCATGCATAAGGGCAGTAGCGTTTATGGTGCAAGGGAAGGTGCAGGATGCATTCCAGTCTCTGAACAGCTGATTAAACCGGAAGCAGTGACGATCCACGTCAAACTCCGACTGAATGTGTCAGCGTGTACAGTAACTTTACACTTGCATGACAAGACGTAAAGCCAAGTGAATTAAAAGAGTGGCAATTAAATTCCTATGCATATATCTGCAAACACTTTTATATTGAACAGCTCTAAATGTGGGCAGCTTTATTGTTTTTTGCATTTCACTGCAAAAACAGCTAAAGTGTTGTTGTCTAAATATTATGTATGCCGAATTTACAACAACGTCTGAGTATCCAGTAAGAGCCCTGGGGCTATTTTCTATACGTCGTATACACGTACATTGAACAGTTCATCGTTTAAAAGTGCAGGTGTTTCACACAAGTTTTGTGCGCTAACGCGGAGGAGCGCCTCGCGGAGCTAGCGCAACATCAACGCGACCTTTTTGAGTGACTAAAAGTGATTCACTCGGTGTCACAAAATGCAATACGTGATAAGAATATTACCACAGAAGTATTATATCACAGAAGTGTAACTGAAGACCGAAAGTTAATTTTCTTAAAAAGCATTTTCTTTACCTTTCTGTCGCACAGGCATGGTGGCACGCACGCAGAGTCCTCCTCCTCGCGCCGATGTGACTGTGCTTCTGTTATTACAGATGTGAGCGTCTGTCCCGCGACAGCCTGCTCACTCAAACTGGGACACCAAACTGTCACCACAACAGCCACCACCGACCTGTCCGATCGTCAAGAGAAAATAAAATTCAATGTAAAAAGTGTGAGAAAACTGACACAGAAACTGTCAACAAACGCTGACAGCCACCGCGTGGACTTAGAACCCGGAGTAATAATGATTGTTTTTTCCCCCTCCCTCAGTTCCTCTTTCACTTCAAGGCTCCCTGTGTCACCATTTGGTTAAACGACTGCCAATTTTTTCAACCAGATGACTCAAAACGCTGTCCGACCGGTTGGACGGTCCCGCGAGACCAACGCACACAAACACACACTCTCTCACACACATTCACGCACTCAACTCAATAACACAACTAAAGCAGGTTGGAGGGGCTCTTCATAAGGAGCTTGCGTCTTGCAGGTATTGTCATGTTAAACAGCCATATTGTGTGCAGTGGATAAAAGCCCCGTCTATTCTGGGATACGTATCCGCATCTAATCCACTCAATGCTGAGGACAGACTTGGGTTTACAGATACTGATCTAACTACATTAAATCTATGAAAGCTTCCCTCCCCTCTCTTAGTCTTTGGCTTTTGCTACTCAATTATGTCTGTTTATGGAGCCTACATGGGCGCATACACACAACTGAAATGTCACAGGTGTAATCCCAGCTAAAGTCCAGGCACTTCATCCCTGTGTGTTTTTAGCCATATTGTCATGGTAAACAGTGTGTGTTGAGTAGATGAAAACCATCCCCTGTACTAGACTTGTCCCACTGATCTGTAGTGATCCACATTGCTACCAAGCAAGTCCTCTAGCAGTCTGCAGTCTGTCATCCCTCCTTTTGTGCCTTTATGCTAGATGTAGCCTGGTTTTCTGGTTGTCTAAGTAAGAGTTGCAAGAAGTTTTACTATTCCAGTCAGAGTTATGACACTGGAGATGCTCAATCCAACCCCCCCCCAGGCTGGACTGAAAACAGTGTCAGTATTTGCTGCTGCGTTTATTGAAAAAACAAACAAAAAAAACCCCTGTGTGGTATAAATCTAAATTTCTCTTTATTTTTGACCTACTGTCTTTGCCCTTTGTGTAAATTAATCCAAAGTTGCTTAATAGCATAATGTTTTGCTATCAATGATCAAGTGGGGATCCCGAAGCTACACAACCCAGAAAAATTGTGTTTTTCTATTTTTCTATCCAGGTATGCATTTACTGTATTTACTGCTTCAGCATTGTGTTTGGGATCCAGTCAGATGTTTTTCCATGGTATTGGATGGTGGATTAAAATCTGACAGCACTCCTGTGTTCATAATTCCATAAGTTTTATAAGCTCCCCAACACCACTGACTGAAATGCAGCTACAAACCATGACACTCACTTGCCTTGAGAGCAATGACTCTTTATATACAGTACTGTTCTTGAATGTAACTGTAAATTTCCATAATTAATTTAAATTTGTCCTGACAGGTTAGTGGGATTGTGAAACTTTTCCCTTTAAAAAACATAACACTCGAGATGTTTTACACATAGACAGTATAAAGGATGTAGATGCCACCACAACATCACTCACTAGTTTTGGGGTCTGCATTTCAAAGCTTCAGCATCAGGGTATTTCCTGCCTCCATGTTGGCTTTTGGGGGCCAGAATATACCCTATATGTATCAATGGGTGGATTGCTAATTTATTGCCTGCTACACCACTTAGCTCATTTAAAAATGTGCATTCATAAACTATGAGAGGGTAAAAAATAGATACACATGTTGGCTAATTTTTTCTAAGCAACAGACTAATAAAGTACTATTAATATTACTCAGGAAACCTGAAGCCCAAACTTCTGGTCTGCACCACTGATACATCTATTAGGAAATCACAAAAAGCTGTGCCTAGCACAAGAGCTAACAGCAAAGCTAAGTTTAGCTCCCCAACAAAGAAACAAGGTATGTGGTGCAAAATGTCCAATCACACAAACAGAAGAGTTGGTAGACCTGTTAACTAAAACATTAAAATAATTTACTGTACTGGTAAAAACTGAAGTAATGAGTAAGAGTAAGAATAAAGAAGAATCCATAATGCTTCAGTTGATACTCAAAGTTGAAGACACTTTGCTAACTCATTAGACACAACTAGCAAAAACTTACCCCAGGGGCAATTTTTGCCAGGCCTGCCACACTTTTTCACATTCTTCATTCTGTATTTAGCAGTGACTTGAACAAAATTTTGTTGCAGATACAATTTTGGTCCCTGTGAAGTTACGTACACGCAACATATGTTTAACGTGGCACGTGAAACAAAAGCTAACAGAGAACATAATATTGCATTTGCAAAAGGACTATATAAACATTTTTGAAACATACAGATATTAATAATTGCTATGTGCAATGATATTTGTGCAAAGTTTTACTGAAATTGGTACACCCATTAAGAAACAGATAAGGTACATATAGACATGCACATGCACTTATCATTACAGCAAGAATATAAATAAATAAATGTGATTATTTAAGTGGTTCTTGCAGGCTTTCTGTTTTAAAAAATGTAGCTGACATTTGTATCTCTGTCACTGTGTCAGTTATTAAGAGGAAGCTGCAATAAACTGTCCACTGTAATCTTAAACAGCCCTCTTCCACAGGTCATGAACATAGTAGGTGGACATTTTTGTATATGCTATGGTCTCATCACCTAACTTGAGTATTCCTTTCAGAGACAAGTTTAGTAATTTTTAAATCATTTTCTGTTTGCTAATTTTATCTAACCTATATTTTTAAAAGTTACATATAGAAACAGGCAATGTGTCTTCATGTGGACAGTGGAGCAGTGGTAGGGGCACTTCCATCAGCATAAGCAGGCAGCAGCTGAATGCAGGTCATGGACCCATGGCTCTGGTATTGTTATCGATTATGTCAGAAGAGCTTATTGACCATTTTGGTGGGTGCACATAAACTCTCGCTCTGTATCTCTTACAAATTCTCACCAGCAGTCACTCTGATTCCAGTATAATATATGAGTCAGAGTGGGGAGTAATCCATGCATGATTGTGTAAGTGGGTTGGTCATGCGGCAAACAGAAGTATCTTTTTGTCCAATGCAGTGCGTAAAAGACAGAGTAAAGAGGGAAGGGAACAAAAGGGCGTCATTCTGCTTTTTGCCAGAGTGTACGTTAGTGTGTGGGCGCCTGCTTGTGTGTGTGCAGTGTTACTCTCTATTGTTTATTGTCGGCTGATACCACACTAAGCAGACTTGTTCTACAGTGGGCTCTGATGAGAACAGTGGGGAATGGTACAAACCAGTCACAGAATAGAGAGTTTAGAAAAATGACACCTAACTTCCAGTTTAGTTGCAGTGACAAGAACTAGGATGTGTTAAAAAAAAATACACATTGTCAACAGGTACTCAAATGACTCTTGAAAAATAGCTGTTAGTGTTATTTCTTTACAGTTACATGTGCATTCACCTGTATTGAACGTTAATGATGCACATAGTTGATCGAGCAATGCAACTGATTTTATGCAGGTAAGTCAAGATATTTTATAAGCTGCTCACATGTTTAGCGTGCAACATGTTAAACTGAAAACTACTAATGTATCTGTGATGCATTCAAAAATACTGGATGTCATCAAGGAAATTACATATTTTCTTTATTACGTTTTCTGACAAATTTTTATTATGCTGAAAAATATGGCAAATATATAGAAAAAACTCATTTGCCTTACTTTAAATGGCAAATTACAAAACAACACAATTACTTCTCCATACCGTGTATTGCGGACAAAACGACTGCTTAGTAACTGAGCACACTGGGCAAAGGGACAATGGATTCCATCCATTCATCCATTATCTTCTGCTTATCCATTACAGGATCACTGTGAGGGCTGGATCATATCCCAACAGCCATAGGGCAAGAGGTGAGGTACATCCTGCACAACCTTACCAGTCTGTCAGACTACGTTTACACTACTCCGGATAAATTTGAAAACGGCGTTTTCGTCTAAAAACGCTCCGCGTCCACACTATCGTTTTCAATCGTTTCCGAAGAGTTGTTCATCCACACTGAAAACACTTACGTTCCTGTACCGCGCATGCGTGAAACATAAGCCGAGTCGACCTGCGTCATTTCCGTCTGCCGTTTATTTACTTTCCATTCCGTCTTCTTTGAAGAAAAGTTATCTGGAGCATGTACAAACTGATATTAATCTTTAATAGGGCCGTCAAAATTGAGAGCAAACAAAACAACTGCTGTACAATGCCGTCCGCCATCTTAGTTGAATTGGTCACATGACCGCATCACATGACTAAAATGCGTCATCATTTTCGAAAGTCTCCGTTTTTGCAGTCCACACTGCGACGCGAAAACGTCGTTTTCCAAAATCTCCACTTTTTCCGGAGTTTTTAGAAAGAATCGTTTTCAGAGGCGACATCTCCGTTTGTGTGTAAATGAAAGGCGCAAAGGAAGGGGAAAGTATACG
>VVHJ01024843.1:4316-15526 GCA_015107715.1 Tylochromis polylepis
CTCACGGTGATGCCACAGCTTTGCAAATTTGCAGTGTGATGAATGGGTTTGGTCCTGTTCACATGCTCAACTGCAGATAGAGAGGAAACTCAGGGTTTCTGTTCTGTTTTTTGTTGTTGTTGTTTTTTTTACTTTTAGGGAAAATGCTCATTAAGATCCCTAAGGGGGCAGGATTGTTCTGAGGCTTGGAATCAAAACAAGATGCAATAGCGCTACATACTGAAACCTAAAATAGATGAAAGTGCATACACATTATATGCAAACCCTCACAGTTTGCAGTATAATGTGTACAAATAGATGACTTGAATACAGAGCAATGTTTGCAATACAAAGACTGTGCTATCTGTAGTTCAGGTATCAGTATGGATGGTACATTGTTAATGTTGATCACATTTTCCATGGGCAGTATCCACTTCTCTGCACGACAGTCAAAATATTTGAACTGGTACAGGCCCCATAACTAACAAATAACAAGTTCCTAACAGGATTATATTTAATTCACTTGAGCCTTTCTGTTTTGATACAGCCATGGAGACAATCTGAAGTCAGAACCTGAACTTCACATACGGATTGTTAAAATCTTAAGGGTCAGGTGACATAGACTGTGTTTGGAAACTGTTTGGCAACCACAATTTGTCGGATCAGCTTTGATGCTCCCCTTTACAGACTCTGATAGTCAGTGTGGGGTGAACATTTGATAAGGAACACAATTCACACGATTTCCATGCTATGAAAAGCATAGCAGGCTAAACATCCATTCAAAAATGAGGAAAGTTCTGATAAGCAGTCATTTAAGGTCTTCGAGCTTGACTGGTCTGATGTTTTAAATTAGTATTGTACTATATAGTGTTGACTCACGGACACTAATATGTGCTTTGTATAGGAGATTAGAAGCCTTTGAGGTGTGAATGTACAGGAAAAAAGCCTAATGGAGACTGGATTTTTAAGATTAATACCAATATTTGGCCGATGTGTATATATTTTTTTTTCTTTCAGACACACGAAACATTTCGCTATCCTTTGTTATGCACAGTTATCTATGAGTCCTTACTGACATAATGTAATATGACAGTGCAGTTTAAAAATAATCTTATTTTATTGTCACAGCAAGTTGTGGATTACCTGTTTACACTCTGCCCGCCTCTGCTCGTATCAGCTGGTTGTTGTGTTTGTGGCATTCCATGTTGCCAACAGGGAAGTTGCAGCCAAATTCACCGATGTGGAAAACTTGGTGAATTTGTTATATGAGTAAAAAGACTCACTGCCACCAAAACAAGGAAACTGAAATACTCTGGTCATATGATGTGAAGCAACAAATAAAATCTGCTTAAAGTAAAGGAAAATGGAAAGACTTGGTCGTGGTAGAATATCCTTAAGCCAGTGATTTGGACTGAACACACTAGAATTAAGAAATTCTGTGGACACAAAATAGATCATGCTATTGATTGCCAATGTTCTTGGAGGATGAGGTACTTAAAGAACCATTTATTCAGGTCTTTGGAAAATAATTTGTCACCTGTATGACTGTCCTACATTATATAAGCAAAACTCAAGCTTGTGTTATGCCTTTTGACAATATCAGTCAGTGTGAAGTTAGCTGTGCACAGATTTTAATAGGCACAGCTTCAAAGCACAAACAAGGATAAGACCACAGCAGGTTTATTGATTATTCAGATGTATTTTTATCTTAACTAAATATTTATGTAATACAGAATAGACAATAATGCAGTCTTGCTGTGTTGTTGCATTGATCCCAAATGGTCAGTCACGGCACTATTCTTTTTCATTCCTCTTACACAGTAGTACTATTCACTAGCGGACAGGCCAGGATAATTATACTATTATATCATATCTGCCACTGGCACTGTAGCAGCAGTGAAGCTGGATTCTTGCTCTAGCACTTTTGTCCATTTGTGGAGGCGCTTATGGTGCGATGTAGAATGCTGATTGTTTGAAATGGGAATAGCATGTTGACTATACATTGTTTTTAACACTTAGTGCTACTATACTACAGACCTGTCTGTTATGCCTTGTATCCTCTCCATGGCAGGGATTAAGCCATACTTGCCACTAAGGTTGTTCTATATATTTTTGCCACTGCCTCCAAATGACAGGGTCTACAAAGGTCTGCATAGTGCCAACATTATCTTAGTACCATGCCAGGACCTTATTTTAACCAAGACAACTTAAGGTAACTAGCCATAAACTGTCTCCAGCAAATCACTCAATTACCCCAATCCTCCTGCTGGCTCTGCAGCAGAACCTCCTGTATTGGCCTCTTTTCCATGCCAGGAACTTCCTCTGGAATTGCTCACCCGCCAGAATATACAGCACTGGGTCCAGGCAGCTGCTTATACTGCACATGGCTTCAGAAAACTGATAGCAAGCATAGAGGACATTGGTGTTAGAGGGGGTCACCAGGTTACGGATCCTCATGAATACCAGGGTGGTGACCATAATGTGGTAGGGCAGAAAGGCGACCACAAAGACAAGTATGGCGGCAGTAATGAGTTGTAAGGGCTTCCCTCTCGCTCGGTTGCTTTGACTTCTTGGGAGACGCCTCAAAACGCGAACCGTCATAGTGTAAAAAGCAAGCATGACAGTGAACGGCACCAGGAAGCCTATTGTTGTTCTGATAATGCTGATTGTCCTTACATAGTGAAAAGGATCCTGGATGTGGTCCATACACGTAGTGACATTTTCTGTGTGCTGAATAGCAAAAGTTAGAAATAAGTCAGGAATGGAGCTAAGGACGAGCACCACCCACACGCAGAAGGAGCACAGTTTGGCTTTACCCGCATTCCACCAACGAAGAGAACTGATTGGGTGTACCGTGCCAACGAAGCGGTCGAAACTGATTAGAGTCAGGAAGAGGATGCTGCCATATATGTTGATGTTGAAGGAGGATTTCTTGAACTGACAGAAGATCTGTATGTCTGTGATGTGGGACCTCCTCAAGGTAATGTAGAGGGTGAAGGGCAGTGTGAGGATCCACGCTGAGTCACACAGAGTCAGGTTAAACAGGAAAATGTTGCTGGAGCTTGAGGTTTTCCTAAAGCAGGTGTAGTTGATGAGCACTGCTAGGTTTCCCAGGATGCCCACCGGAACAGTGAAAGCAAAGAGCGCCAGCACGATGTAGCAATACCAATAACTGTCCTCAAAATGGTTGCAAAATTCTGTTGACTGGTTCAGGAACATGAGAAGTTCGTCTGGGATTTAAGGACAGGAAGTTGTTAGTTTTACTACAGTAGTTTTGAATATGTGATTATGTGTTTAAAGGTTGGCTTAAAACGGTGTGAGTGGTCAACATAACCATGGGGATAGTTGGATAACTAATTTGCCGAATGTAGTCTTATAGCTGTTTTGTCTGTCATATGAATATTTGGACATTTGGGAAGTAATGTGCTCTATTGCTGAGAAGTTGGTGACAAAATGGAGACAGCTCACATATCTGTTTGATGTGAAACTGGATCCAGCCACAGTCTGATTGGCCTGCATTTGTTTGATAGAAAAAAAGTTGATTAATTAACATAATACCTTATTTTAAAATGTTGCATTGCAATAGGCTGTTTGGGTCTTCCCATGATGCACTGTTTCGTTACTTCTTTTTGCTCTCTATGTTTTTATAATTTTGCATTTAAAAATGAGTTATTATTAATATCAGGCTCTCTTCTACAGTGTGTCTTTTGTCTCGCCTCCCCCCCCCTCAACCGGTGGTGCTTCATGGTACTGCCAGAGGTTTCTTCCTGTTAAAACTGAGTTTTTCCTTCCCACTGTCGCCAAGTACTTGCTCATAGGAGGTCGTCTGATTGTTGTAATTTTCTCTGTATTATTCCAGGGTCTTCACCTTAAAATATAAAGTGCCTTTTGGTGACTGCTGTTGTGATTTGGCGATATATAAATAAAATTGAATCAAACTGAATAGAATCTTGTTTTGTGTGTTCAAAAAATTTAAAATTGTGGTTTTCCAAGTACAGCAGTGGGGTTCTTGAAACCTTCTTGTAACCTGCCTTTGAAATCATTAGTAATGGTCAAGAAATGGCATTGCCCCTCTTGTTTCATTCTAGCACTATATTTACATGGACACACGTAAACGTTATACCATCCTACCCACAGACCTTAAACAAGCTCGAACTCAAAACTCGAATTTCCCAAATTATTAAATCTAGGCTAACACCTTTAGAAATTTTGACCCTCAGATGTAAAGGCTATAAAAGTGATGTTGAACATGAGATAAATATTAGCCACAGTCATCTGTGAATGTTATCTCATTTACTCAGGTCGATGGCAGTTAATGTCCTTTGTCAAAATTCATCATGTCAGATTGTAAAGCAAAATGCTATGTATTCTGAATGCTGTAACTTTGTTTTATGTCATTCTTATTCTGTATTCTAAGACTGCAATCAAAATACTGCATTCTTGTATTCAATAGGTTTTTTCCCAGTTTAGATGTTTCAATTTGTTTCACTGACTCTGCTGAGAGTACTTAAAGTAAGATGTTTCCCCACTCTCTCTCAGGGCCCTCTATATTTACACTACTGTCTCTATAATCTCTGAGCATCACCAGTGTGTCCAGGAAGCGAGTGCTTGATTGTCTGCTGTGAGCAATGAAACCTGAGGGGACTGTTGATCTGTTCCCTCCACCATGTCAGCCTATGTTTGCACTTAATCAGAGATCAAACATTCATTTTGTTCAGGTGAGCAGACTTTTAATAATTGACATGCCATCCTCTTAGCACCCTCTGAAAGGGAGAAAAGAAAAATGTCTTCTTTGGTTATTTAAAATGCGTACATGACAGTGAAACATTCATCACGCTGGTATACCGTACATGTAAGTAATAAATTGTTGCCACAACAGGTAGCTTCGCATGTTTAATTTGGCAGTTTTTTACGCCAGACTGCCCTTTCTGACCCCCCCAAATAAAAGGATTTGTTTCTCCTTCCAGAATCAAACTAGGAATCTTCTTCTGCTTCTGAGTGGTTAAATTAAATGGAAGGGCACAATATAAGTACTACTCCATTTTACCATTTACTAATTATGACAACAACTATTTTTGACTCACAAGCTTTATGTTAAATTTTATAGGTTAATTTACAATAAACTAAGCTAACTAATTAAAGTATTTGAAGTTGAGATTTGAGCTTACCCTCTTTACTTGTTGCTGTCCTGTCACTTTTTAAGAGCTGTACCATGATGGTTGGATCGCATTTCAAGCTGGCTTCAATCGCTTCAACACCAACTGTTTGTTTCCCATGTGGCTGGAGCTATCAGCGTACTGCTTTATCTGCGCTCTGTGTGTGTGTGTCTGTGTATCTGTACATCCGCACAATATGGCAAATAAAGGATTAAACTAGTATACTGTTTAAATATCGGGCGTAATTGCTTGTCCACGTGTGCCAGTGCATGTGATTAATTGTCGATTTCTGTTAGTTTTTACTGTCTGTGTCACCTGTGTCACCTGGATTATGATTTTATAACCCGAGCACTTCCCCGAAATATCAAATAGAGGTGGAGACTGGTGACCATAAAGCCCAGCACTTTGGAGTGCTTAAATTGCCCAAGACAATCTGGACTGGCGGGCATACGAAAAAAAGTGATGCAGTCAACGTCACAATGCACATGCAGTTTGTTAGGTGCACTTAGCTCGCACTAATTCAATCTAGTGAAACAGCCCTGCACTATGTGCTGCGCTGATAAAAGTTGTACTGTTCATTTATTTGTAAGAGCTTTCCAAAAAGGTGTTGATTCAGTTTGTAAATAATAGGATGGACACTCTAAAATACTCCTAAGAACACCTGGATTTCTGTTTTTCACAAATCCAAACAGTTTTGGCACATTCAGACACAGGTTTAGCATTTAATAGAAATGACTTGGGAAGGAAACTGTCAAATAATGGCTAATAGTACATGATACAGCCAATGTGTAGCACAAAATACTGGTGTAATGTTTTATATCCCAAAGACTGCCATGTTTTACGCTTTACTAAATATACCTTGATAAACGTGCTGTGAAGACGTTTCTGTGCAGTGTTAAAGTGTCGCCAGTAGATGGAGACAGAGCTGCATCATTGATTTAGATAGAAACAACTCGAGGAAATTTGGGCACGATGTCATCTCAAACAGATCTTTAGTAACAGTTTCAGAAGAACGACACTATAAACGTAAATCGGGGATCAGACTGTAATGTCTGTGTGTTTGGACTGTGAGTTAAAGACATGCAACGTGTCCCCTTTTCTCTCTGTCTCTCTTTTTTTTTCTTTAGTTAAGCTTGTGTTTATGTGTGTGGCTTTCTTGTCCATGTGTGGTGTTGTCGTTGTTGTTGTTGTCCCCAGCCGGGCCGAGCCTTGCAGTAGACATTGCTCATGAATCACCCCTTATCGGGATCCTCCACGGTAGGGAGTTGCAGTGACTCAAAAGGCTTGGCTGAATAGCCTTGAATCACCCCCGAGTTAAATCCTGCCCATACAGGCAATGAGAGGACCCTGTGTTCGATGGCACAGCGTGCTGCTTTAAAAGTCAGATGTGCCGATGCGCACTGTGCATCTACATCTAAGCGAGGACTCAGTGGCACCGGAGGCAATTAAGTTCACCCATGCAAGTCAATTCAATTATGCAACTGTGATGAGCCCTGAAATACCACAGAGCAAGACGTATGGTGTGGCCTCACACCAGGCCATTTTGCTTTTGCTTCAACCGCCCCCTCCCACCCCCCAAAAATTGAGGCAGAATAATGTTATCAAGACAACTTTCAGCTTTCTATTCTCTGCAGTATGTGCAATCAATAATCAAAGGTTTCATTAATACAGCAAGATAATTATAAATATGTGTAATTTTTTAGATATCAGGTACATTTTCTGCAGGATTTTCATTCATTATAACCTCACTTTTTTATCTCAGCCCCCCTTCCACTCCTTAGGAATGTCAACTTCTTGGGTTTTTTTTTTATGTGCACAATGGAAAAAACTGACAGTGAGCAAGCAGAGATCGAACAGCATGTAAAACTATTCAAGAGTAAACCAGCCAGGCTGTAATAGGAAAATAAATGGAGCATTCTGCTTTGCTGTCTCTCTCTGGCTGTGTTTGTGTGTGCGCACTTGTGAACACAAACACAATGAGCTCTTCGGGGAGCTGTAACTCAAAGGGCCGCTGACTGAGCTCGAGGAGAGGAAAACAAAGAGTTGTTCCTGGGAAGATGGCCGCTTCTGGCACTGGATCATAGCTCACAGAGATGAAGCAGAGACTCTCTGTGTGTGTGTATGTGTGTACATACTGTTATAAACAGTGGAAGTGGACTATTATAGTCAAGCTTACTTATCCAGGATTCCTTAATTAACACTCAGCAGAGTTACCTTGAAGCAGCTGATGGCTGGGGACACTGACTGTCAGATGCTTTGAAGTTTTCTTGGAATTGGTGTTTGATTTAAAGGGGCACTTCACAATTTTTTAAATATTTAATTCAGCTTCCTCGTGATGGCAGCTGCTACTTAGTTTGATTGTATAAGAACTCCTGCAGCTTTGGGTGGAGCTCAGGAAGTAAACCAGATGACGGTCTAGTGATGTCATCAATATGTCACAACTTGGCCCTGTAGCATAGATGGTATAAAAGATGGCTATAGCTGCTGTGACATCACCCATTGGTTTCTGAAGTCCCATTTTTCAATCTGTAAGCATTTCTACTGTCGCCATCTTGGTTGCAAAAAAGATTTATGTGATGGGATGTGAGCAGGTCTGACTTTGAAACCACATTCATTGGCTTGTGGCTTGTGACTTGCTAATGACAATCACAAGTTGTTAGTCTTTAGAGTATGGTTTCACACCATTGATAATTGTCCATTTTGGGGGGGCAGATTTATAAAATAGACTTAATTTTCTATTCAGCGTTACCCAAATCTAGTGACCGAGGACTGAACTCAGTAGGAAAGTGTTTACAGAGCTCAAATCAGAAAGCTGTTTCCTCAGAGGCTTGTATAGGACTGCAAGTCTTTTTGCAACCACAGGTATCGCCATCTAGTGGCCTTCAGATGAAATGTAGATGTAAGGCACTTTTGCATTGACCTGAAAGCTCGATCCATGTTTTATATGTCTGTGGTCTAACTGTTTATAACAGAAAATCAATTTTCAGTCAGTGTGTTAAACTGTGTCTTGTTTTTTTTTGTTTGTTTTTTTATAAAGAAATTCTTCGTGGATCTCTCAGATCACCTGCATTGTAATACAGTCATTTGTTAACTGGATTTATTTTACTTGCATAGTAAATGAAATGGGCTGAAGTAACAGGTTTACTTTTCTGTGAAATAAGGCAACACACACTGATGTATTTGACTTTGTGTGGATTAATTGTGTTTTTGTGCTCAGTCACGCATGCCCCCCGTACACACACACACACACACACACACACACACACACACACACACACACACACGGAAATGCCGATTCTGAGCCAGGAAAAAGCCCTTAATGAGCACATTTCAGTTGGAATTGATTATTGAAAATGAGATTTTCAATACTGCTTATTGCAATGACATGGAGGTATGTCCTCTCTATTAGCTAATATTTATATGGATGTTCCAAGCAGAGCTGCCAAAAACAAAATTGCTTGCGTTTTCCTAGCACTTTTATCCAAAGTGCTTTGTAATTTGCCTCTCATTCATCCATTCCATTCTCACTCAGACGCTAAAGGCAGCAAGCCACCTTGTAAGGTGTCGCTCTCCAAGGACACTTCAAGCCATCAGCGCTGCGATTAGAAGATGACACACTCTCCCGAGCTAGCTTACTAATACCTTTGTTGAGATTCTGTGTGTGTGTGTATATATATATATATATATATATATATATATATATATATGTATATATGTATATATATAATTATTTCAATGAAAAGAATGAATTTTCATTAATTTCTTCTCCTGTGATTCTTCCGATTTTATAAATCTGCAATGTAAAATCTTTTAGGAATCTCTTTATTATATTAAAGTGTCATCTATTTAGTTTAACAGTCGATTTGACCCAGGTGGTAGGAAGAAGCACACTAAATGTGCAAAACAGTGCTTCTGTTGTGTGAGCACTTTTGGGTTGTAGTTCAAGGACTTTGACAGGTGTTGTGCAGTTAAATTATGCATGTCTTTGCTTCACACTTGCTATTTTCCCATCCTCTCTGTGATTTTTGCTTTACTTACAAACAAAAATGCATTTTCATCCCACTCTAACCACCAAGTGTGACTTTAAGGTGTAAATATATTAAACAGGAAGTCATATTACAAAAGACAAAAACAAAAATAACTGTAGTTTTACTAGTGTACAAAAAAACCCCTTCAGAGTTGTGTTGAGTCCTGCCACCAGCTTTTTTTGATTATGCGTTCTGTGCAGAAGGCTGTGTATCCAAATCCGTCTCATGCTCTGCCAGAAAGGTATTTCTCCATAATTTGATTCAAAGCCAGGACTGTATTTAAAACAAAACAAAACACCACGGGTCACAAATGTCTGAATAATTTCTCTAAACTGTAAGCATTGTGAAACACAAGCAGACATCCATCGTTGGCATCCGTCAGCAGATATAACGACGTGTGTAGAATCTTTCCCTGCTGACGAAACTGGGCATGAACAGGCCCTTACTTCAGGGTGGTAGAAGTGGCACCTCTAACTGGTCTTTAATCTTAATTTCACTGTGTAAAGGGCACGTGTCTGGCAGCAGAGGACATTATTGATCTCCGACTAATTAATTTACTTTCATCCCCATTTTCGCGGCCATACGTGTTAGCAGGTTGACATGCTGTTTGAAGCGCCACTGACAGCAGTGTCCTTGTCGTGCTCCCTTTAGGTCGATACCTGCGCCTGAAAATGTTCCGCGAGGATCATGGCTCCTGGATGACCATGTTCTTCAGCACCATCCTCTTCCTCTTCATCTTCTCACATATCTACAACCTTTTCCTGCTGATGGCTGGGAGCATGGAGTAAGACGTTCAATCTCTCTCTCTCTCTCTCTCTCTCTCTCTCTCTCTCTCTGTCTCTGCTCCTTCCTTCCCCCACCCTCCTCCTCCTCCTCATTCTGTGCTTCCCATTTGTTAGGGCCATTGTATGCTCCCCTTTGGCTGGTGTGATTGATCTAAATGTCTTGCCTGAATAGAGACTCGATACCAGTCTGATTAATCAGCCCTGACTTTAAATCTCAGGTGAGGGCAGGCAAAGTGGAGGGTGGTTAATCCTGAAAGATCACCTTTAGCACCTGCACTTATTCTCCTATGATCTTTTATTTATTTTTTTTAATGCTTTCTTGGTATCTCTCTGGCTTAAAACCAAAATGTTTTTTTGTCCATGCCACTCAGTCTTGGGTCTCATGTTTTTTAGCTACCGCTGTGCCAGCTTTCCTGCTGAGAAACCACAGCAGAGCTCCCACACCCACACATCAAGCCAGTGACAGAAATCAGTTTATTGCATTTGCAGTGTGGCCATCTAGATGAAGGAAAACACGCCCTTGAAGCAGGCCAGCCAGCCAGCCAGACACGAGGTCGCAGCAAGGTGATTTGCCATTTTATCTGTTTAGCCTGTTTTTTTTTTTAAAAAAAAAAAGAAAAAGTGGCAGCTGTCTTTTCAGGTACAAGCTGTCAAGAGGGGAGGCCAGGGCTGTCATGTGTCCATACAGCACTGCTTTTCCATATTAACAAGAAGCTTGAGCTATCCATGAGGTGCAGGCAGATGAAGGCTATTAGCTATAGGCAAGGTGTGGTGTTTTTCTATGGCCAGAGGGATGAGTTTGTATAATCGGCCCATCTGTCACGCCGGCCGGCACAGTGGCACCGGCATCCATCTTGTTCGGTGTCTCGCTGTCCGAGAGACAGGAAGTGGACGGCCTAGCAAAGGGGCCAGGGGAGGTGTGTGTGTGTGTGTGGGGGGGGGGTCTGCTGAGACGTTAAATGCTGCTTGCTCAGGGAAAAGTTCCACTCGTAGTTCTGCCGAGTCCATCTGTCACAGAGACGACCCTTATTTTCAAATTTCAGTCTTGAATCGTCGAGTTGGAGGGGGGCTTTTTTTTTTTCACTCCGTCACTGCATTTTTGAACCATCTTAAAATGACATCTGGATAATAGTCATGCGGGAGAAATAATGACTTGTTCAGACATTTTGAGAGGCGTGACTTATCATTTACATCTAACATGTGCAAGTCCATGACAGATGGACATTCTGTTCATGCATCAAATCCATCAGTTGTCTGCGTAT
>VVHJ01024851.1:13247-28081 GCA_015107715.1 Tylochromis polylepis
GTGTTTTGGATCACTTTTGTATAACTAACACGGATTTTCTGACAGATAGCGGTGCTTTCCTTTTTCTTTCCCTCACCACATATTTACAGAAATCCACTTCTCATTGGGAAGTTGTATGAATGTAGCTGATTTATTAAAAGATGCACGACTAAAGCTTCGCCGAATTAGCTGAGAAGAACAAATGAAGCAAAGTGGCAAACACATCTCCACTCGTGCTTTTCTTCGCTATCTACCCCGAGATAGGAATTCACTTAGTATAAAAGAGTGTGGGGAGGAAAGAGGGAAAAAAAGGGGCATTAATTACCTTGTGAAATCTAAAGACCATTAACTTTGTGTGTCAAGTGATGTTTCTCAGTTCCCAATCAGAGTTTTAGAGATATAAACGACTCTTTGGATGAGGAAAACAGATATGGAGTGAGAGCGCGCCTTTCTGTGTGTCTTCGTGGGCTGTGTAGATGCAATTATTTGTGCTTGTTTGTGACTTTGAGAAGAAGAAGAAAAGGAAAGAGAAGAGGAAAAAGTAAAAGAATGATGGAGAGAGACAGGCAGAGGAGGAGTGGATGGAGGATTGTGGCGTGGTGTGCTGCGCTGCAGAGAGATAACAGGATGCCGGCGCGGCTTGCTTACCTTTGCTGTACACAACACAGTTGTTTTTGTTGTCTTCCGCTCCCTGCCAAGTCACATCCAGCAGCCACCTGGGGCCGGCGCTCAACACCACCGGGACCGTGCTCTTCGTCTTCTGGTCGAGGACAGATAACAAACACTAATCATTTGCTTATTTTGGTGATTAAAGAAACATTAATAACCTCTGAGTTACGCTCTTCCGCTGCACTGAATGGCCATAAAGAGGCAATTTCAGAAACTATACAGCATGCAACTCAAGTCCAGCACAATCCTTTATTTATTTATTTTTTGTACACTGCTGAGAAAATGTGAAAATCAGGGCAGGTTTTATGTGTGTATGTGTGTGTGTGAGATGGCCAACAGACAAATGCAGTGCTTGGTGTGATGGCAAATGGGTGCAAGAGCCTGCACTGTATCTGTTTCATCCAGGATTCAACCCGGAGATCCAGAATCAGATCCACTAGATTGAATAGAACAACTCAGGTGTCTGGGAATCCTAAAAAAAAATGAAAGGAAGAAAGAAAGAAAGAAAAAAAAAGGACGGTGACTTTCAGAGAGAAGGAAGCAAGTGTTCGGCGGTGAACTTTGGGCGCATTGTGCCTCGCTATCACCAGGATCTCACTATTTCCTGAAACAAGCAGGGAAGAATTTAAAGAATCAGTATCCATTTCAAAGGCCGATTGAGGTCAGAGTTTTTATAATATGTCGGGAAATTATTCCAAATGTGTAAGGTCATTTTTCTTCTTGGTCAGAGGTCAAACGTGGGGTTTCATTCCACTGAAAGAATCATAAATAAATAAATAAAACAGAGTGAGATAGAGAGCTACACCCTCTATAATAAATTCACATGCTGCACTGTCACCACATACGCCTGCGCTGTTCATCCTCATATGATTTTCTAGTCTGTTTTATTTTATGCTGGTTCTCCTTTTCTTTTGCTCCTTGTAAAGCGATGTGTTGGTGGTGTCGTGCATATGTTGTGTGTGTGTTTGTATGGGGGTGGTGGAGGGGCTGTTGCAACATCTTAGGCAGCTGGGTACAGTAGCCTATTACTCAAAGCCACAATGTCACTATTTTAAGTCCATTTCTTTTGAACCCCGGGGCCTCCCCTTCATTAGGAGCCTACAGAAAACAGTTTAGCTAAGAGAAAATAGGTTAGGCTACAATCTCGACACTTCATTTCTTTTTCCCCATCTGAGGCGGCCGGTGACAGGACACTGTCCATCTGCCTAATGCAAAAGCAAAATACCAGCCCTCTCCCGCACTTTTCACTTATTTCTCCCCCGCAAGAGGCAGCAACCTTCAAGGATAAATGCAAATGTCACTTGAGCATGTTAAAGGTCTGAATTGGCACAGATATGCACAAGAGATGAGCACTGTGCTCCGGCAGTGTGTCTACATGCCCCCTCCTCCTCCTCCTACTCGTCCAGCCGCCCATTTCTCTTTCCATGAACTCATCTAGTCAGAGGCTGGAGGACATGGATTTCTATTTATTTATTTATTTATGTTTTTTTTTCCAGAGAGCATTATTTACAAATAGCAAATACATCTCAGAGAGAGCTGATAGGAATCTGTTTGGATCTTGTCTGCAAAATGACGAAGACAAACGCAGACACTCAGTAAAGACAGATTTCTAAATAGTCCCTCTCTCTTTATATATATAGCTCCGTACATTGGCAAACTACACCGGCAAAACTGATCAAACACAGACAGTAAATTGTGTCTGTTGATATTCTTATTCCTTCTCCTGGCATCTCCTTATCCCGTCCTGGCAGCAGATGAGAGAGAGACAGAGAGAGAGAGAGAGGACCTCTGTAATTTAAGTCGTCCGCAATTTCACATTTCAAATTAGCCTCACAATAAAGTCTTCTATCTGGCTAACCTGAAAATCTCACACCCCTGTCAAAGGAGCAGAGCAGACCAGGCCGATTGTTGCTAGGACGACTATCTGAAATGGAAATCAGATTAACCCTTTCTCAGATCTCCAGACTTGAGCCATCTCTTATTCAGCAGCGAGAGGCCTCTCTGCCATCCTCCTGCACCTCTGGGAATTCATGATATTCCAGCTGCTCTTAATGTAGCCAGCAGAGACATAACGGCCACATTAACGACACATCTTCCCATGTTACGTTAGAAATACCATCCCAATTTGTTAGACTCGTGGTAGTAATTTCAATTGTTCCTCTGGTCCCCGCTGTAATAGAAACTTCAAGAATTCTTAAGATGCATTACTTTTGATTTAATTGTCACTGTCAACTATTCGCTTTGGTTCCCCGTTTTCTTGCAAAGTGAGTAGCAACAAGCCCCTGACAGCCAGTCTCAGTGCAGATTTACATAAAGCATCTATAGTGACAATATGTGCTTTGTAAGCAGCCTGCATGTAGCAGCCGCCGCAAAGACAAAGAAGCGCACAAGAACGACCGCACGCACAACAAATTTAGGATTAAGACACAGCGGCGTCACTGCGGCGAGGAGCGTCTCTGCAAATGCAAATGAAAAAATTCGTACAACTGGATCAGTTGGCCTAAGTGGCCGAGGCCAGAAGAAAAAAAAAAATGCAGATTGACAGGCAGAAAATTGCGATTTTCCCTCGAGCTAAGGACTCAGAGATGGACTGGCTTTATGGAAACAAACTCCTCACAGAGATGCCAGCCATAAAAAAAGAGAAAAAAGGGGGGGATGTGACGTAAGGAGGCTTTTTCCTGCCCAAAACAGCACACTGAGGGGGAACTGGAAAATATGCTGACCCCTGTTGGCTAGTAAAAAAAAAAAAAAAGTTGCTGATCTTACTTTTTTCCTAATTCCTCTAAAGCTTTTGAAAAAAATTAAAAAGCGACAACATTTTTGTTATTTTCTGATATTTTTCATGCATGGGCTACACATACTTTTGTAATTAAGACTAAATATCATTAACAGGTAAACGTTAGATATGTTGAGTTTATACGGATACAGTCTTAAATATCAGTTTACTGACTATCATCCCTGTCAGAGCCTGTAACCCACCCCCCCCCTCACCGGCCTTCCTCTCTGTGTAGTGTGTTACGGTTTATCCACCCTCTGCCTTCACTCCAGTGGTTTCAATACTCTCCCGGTATTTTTATTTTTTTTCTTCCTTCCTCTGAGCTCTGTTACTGTTCCTCGTGTAAGAGATACAGTGACCAAAACAGTGTAGTCAGCGAGGAAGTGATTACAAACTGATGCTCCAAATTCGCTATAAAATGAAAATCAATATTTCCACAAGTTGCTGCAACATAAAAGATAACCTTCATTGATTTTTCTAGACTTAGGCCCCTGTGATAAAATCTAATATAAATTTTCAGCCACACGGATTTGGATCAGAGCGGAGCAGAGGCTGAACGATAAGTTCCGTGCACATCTCTCAGACTTGGATTTTTTTTTTCTCCCCTCCTTCCCCTTTTTCCTTCTTCCAAGGCAGGGCTGTACTATTTATAATTGGCCCTGTGTGAGCAAAAGCTTCTATCAGGAATCTGTTCTAATTTTTATTACTGAGAAGCTAAAGCCTGTTCCAGATAATTTGGAAATTTCAGGGGAATTGTGATAGAGCTGATGGCACAGCCGGACTGACTCCAGAAAGGAGCTAACCTGTAATAGCCTCTGTGGCTGCGCTGATTAAATGTTGCCATAGATGAAAGACCTGCCATCACCGCAATAAATTAACCAATCACACAAATCCCAAGTCGCTACTAATCCCTCCTTGATACCATGATCCTCTGATCAGCTGAAGGAGGTGAAGAAGAAAGTGGCTTGTGACACTCAGCCTTCTCCTAACTCCCTGCTTCCCTGTGTAAACAACAAGCTAATGATATCGCCGCTGACCATTTCACCACCACTGGCTACTCTTAACCCGTTTCATGGTCAGGGCAGGTGAAATCGATACAAACCGTGGTGGGAATGATTATTTTCCTCATCGCTCTCACACACCCACCCCCTCCACCACCACTACCTCCTCCCTCCACCAAGGTCACCGACTGGCACTGTATCCGTCTTGATCCCACAGCTGCAGGATTTAGACAACTGAGAGATCAAAACCACTCCGTCTGAATATCTCAAGACATATACCGGCTTTATGCATTCATCTTTCAACGCCCACTCAGTGCCAAAGTAGTGCCATTTCTAAATGAAAACACTAGTGGAAATATTCCAGTCAAATCACTCTGAATATTTTTGAACCTTGCCCTCTTTTTCACAGTAAAAGCCTTGTTTCAACAATTGTTTTTTTCCTTCTCTCTCTTTTCTTTTTTTTGCTCCTGAATAACTGATAACAGCATTTCTTCATCCCCACATTATATCTGACCACTGTTGACCTGGCAACGTGTCCCCAAATCATTTTAAAAGTGCCGTGTCCTTTGCGGTACTATATTGGCAGCCTAAATATATAAATATATATATAAAGATACAAGCTTACGTATGGGTTATGTCGACTTTATATGTTCTCTGTTTCTAACATGGGAGTGAGGATAAAGGATTTGTACCTGTTTTACCAGTCAGTTTACAGCAGACAGCACACTCACACCTTGATAACGTCCATTGCAATTAGTTGTTCACTGCGATGAAACAAATTGCATGTGGTCAACTGGAAATTTCATTAAGGGAGATTTTCCTCTAGCCCTCGTTATCGCTCTGCGTATTAATATTTTCTTAGCCTCAAGGATGGATGGGTTGCAAGGGTCTTTTTTTTTTTTTTGAATTAAAAAAAAAAAAAAAAAAAAAAGCGGGGGGGTGGGGGTGGGGTGTATCTGTCTGTGAAGCATTATATTTTAAGCTGCACTCTGTAGAAATCAGCTGATTTCAAGAATTAACAAATGACCTTCAGTGTCTTACAAGAAAGAGTCATCATTAAGCCATATGAAAGTGGATGTTTGATAAACAAGCAATCACAGGAAAAGAATTTCTTTAAAAGCTGGTAAATCTAGCTAACAGTATTTACTGTAACGTACAGTCATTTGAAAAAGACATTCTGTGGAAAAAGTGAAAAACTAAGTAAGCTCTTAGTGCTTCCATTGGTATTATGAGATTAAGTAAGGCGCTGCTAATCACATGCGCTTGATTAGATGATCATCAGCAAGTGTGAGCACCTCTATAAAAGCAGGACTTTTTGGCACCTCACTGATCTGGAACATTCAGGCGTGAGCGTCCCAGCAAATTCACCCGTGCAAAGCACAGAGAACTTAGAAAAAAAACCCCAACTTGCGCTACATCTCAGACTCTACAGGCCAAATTCACGACTCTACAATTACAAAAACACTGAACGATTATGGTTTGTTTTGAAGGGTTGCTGGGAGAAAACTACTTCTGTCTAAAAAGAACATGGCAACATGGTTTAGGTGTTGAGATATTTGGCCAAAATATACCACATTTGTAGAAAACCAAATACACCATGTGACCACAAACACCAAATACTAACAGTGATGATTTTGGCTTGTTCTGCAGATATAGGACCTGGGCATTTTGCAGTGATTGAGTTGACTATGAAATCCTCTGTATTACTGAGAAAACAGCTAGAACTGGGTCATGCAACAGAACAATGATTCCAAGCACACCAGCAAATCTGGTGTCTCAATGGTGCAATAAAACCAGACCTCAACCTCACTGAAATGTTGTGATGGAACCTTATTGAAAGGTGTGAATAAACAAATGCCTTCATACCTGAAAGGAACACTGGAAATAAGAGTGGGCCAGAATTCCTCCACAACGATGTGAGAGAATGATAGTCATACGGAAAATGATTACTTCAAGTTACTGTTGCTAAAAATGGCTTTACAAGCTACTGAATCATGGGGTGTGTGTAGTTTTTCCACAGTATTGTGAAAACTTCCTTTTTCATATGTAAATGTAAACCAGGGACTGAACAAAAACACGTAGTCTACCTAAATTGTAGTTGAGTATGTAAAACAAATAAAACCACTGGCATCTTTTGACATTCAATTACACACACAACATATAATGCAGGACACTGTTACATGTATCACCTAACAGATATTATTTTCAATATCTCACGCACCCTTTAGTTTCTTTAATTAACAACCAGTTGCCGTGTCAGGTGCGACTATAGTCTAGTGGCGGTCTGATTAAAACGTAACCATGTGTTCCATGAGTGCACTGCACACAATCATTGCTAACTGAGAATGATTCAACTGCATGCAATTCAGCCTCTAAAGTGAAGCTGGCGGGAAGTCGTTGTATAGAGAGCGCCAGACTAAACCCCGAGGAGGAAGAGACAGAGATTCTTTTCATTTTTGATGTATTAGCCTGAAATCCTAAAAACAGGTGAGGGCAAGAGGGTAATGATGCCATTTGGATGTAAGGGTAAAAAGACTTTCAGTGTTAATAACAATACTGCTCTTTGATACGAATCTCATTAAAAACCAAAGCCATTATTATTATCACAGTGTCAAAGCTGCTTTTTTATCTACCCACAGAAACGGGTTATTAGAAAGATTTGTTCCAACATGGAGACAGTCTCCTGATTCAGCTGTTAACTCTCAACAGAACGAGTAAGTGCTCTGATCTGCAGCTTAATGTAAATTTCACACACAGGAGCAGCCACCATGCGCTTTGTTGCCCACAGTTCATAGAAAACACACGCTGTTGAGGCCGATGTGTGTGCGCACTGACCTAAAAATTGAGAGAATAAAAGAACTACAGGAAAAATAAAATAAATAAAAATAGAACAAATTTCAACTTGACAATGACGGCATGTGACAGAGGGCTGTGTGGAGGACGTGATAGAAGCATGGACCTCCTGCCCTGACTGTCAGGACACAAAGAGATAAAGAGCCTGCAAACAAAACTGTGATGACACTGGAGCCATGCTGGTGCACTGTTCACATGTAGCGATGCACATTTGTACTTGCACACTTGTGAGGAGTGACAAAGTTCCATCATTGCATTTCCTAAGCCTAATTTACAGGTAGATGGCTAACACCAACCAAAAAATAAATCTCCTATAATTTGAGCTTTAGCGCAGTTCATTAAAACCCCGATCCTACTTTCACAGATCTGGGACCAAAGCATCATCAAATATCAGTCATAATAACAAAAACAATGACAATAAGTCCAATGACGCAACTGTCTTTGGGGTTTGGACAAAATTCCCTAAATGCCCTCGATCTTCTTAAAATCTTCCCATTTTAAGTGTGATTCATTTGAATTTCTGAACTTGATTAACTCTGGCATTATTTGTCATAAAGATGCAGCTATCAGTGCATATGCTATTAAGGCGCCATGTGTTATTAACTATGACACAAACATCATTTCCCCCAAAGGACAATAAAAAAACCCCAAGAAAAATTATGCCATTTCTTGCAATGTTTCCACTAATGCTTCCAATGAGGACATTGGTCATTCACTTTCAGCGTGTTTATGCCATCGTGGCGATAGATTCAACAGTTTTTACCTAGCTGGCATACAAACTTACCTTCATCTGTAACTTCTTCAGCATGTAGTACTGAAGTCTAAATGCTTCTGCTTATTGCTTTTCCAAATTTGAGGCTGTAATTATCCACTGAGACTGCTAGCTTACTCTATTTTCTGCCAAAGAAGCAGGTCATGGAATAAGGTCAGAATGACACTGCATTTCAGTTCCACTGAAGTACAAAACGCCCGACCCATAAATCAAAAATCGGAACTGATCACCACAGGTCAAATATTCCTTTGTTTCCTCTCCATTTGATACTTTCAAATTCATATAAAAAGCAACAATCCTAATGGACACACTGACATATGGCTGCAAACAGACGTACAGTAGGCTTCCTTCTCACACTGTCTCTACTTGCTTTCACACACACTTGATATTTTTTGGACATCACAGGCTTGCCTCTCCGTCTTTCTCTCATGTAAACTCCACTGATATTTTGTGAACATTACAGTGTAAACATGGGCATCTTTCCCCCTCTTTCACTCTCTCTCAGTTTCTTTGTTTGTTTTCCCACTCTCTCTCTGACTGAACATTGTGTGTTACATTGCATTACATTCACATTCTCTCTTTTGCTCACACTCTCTAACACACACCCTCTGTAGTGCACTGATCAGCTTGTCTCTCAGTCAGCCATCTGTTCACCTGTCCGCTGTCTCCCTCTCTCCCACTTTCCCTCTCGCTCTCTCGCTCTATTGTGTTGCCAGGGTAAGATTCACCCTGCAGAGCACCACGCCAGTCTCTAACTGGCTATGACTGCTCACAAGCCCCGCCCCCACCTCACTCTCTTCGTTCCCCTCTGGCTCGCTCGCTCGCCCACCCGCCTGTCCGCCCGCCCTCTGTTTCCAGCTCTCCATGAAACGCTGCTGCTGCTTTGTCCTGTCTCTTTTTGTCTTTCTCTCGGCCTCTCATCTCTCGGCCCACCACCTTTAACGCAGCTCTCGCTCTCTCACAGTGCAAATGCAAACTCTCACACTTGTCCTTCTGTGTTTTTCCACCCTTAACATCTCTTGCCATCACTTGCTTGAAATGTCTCCATACGCAATACTCTCTAGTCGCTCATTTCCCATCATCAACCTTCATTCTCTCCTCCGTCTCAGTTTCTTTCCCTCTGCTCTCTCCTCTTTTGCCCCGTCTCTTGTTCCCAGAGCTTTCCCATCATGATTTCCTTCCCTTTTCCTCTCTCTTTTCTGTTCCAACCTTATATCCCTTACTCTGAAAATGTGTTTGAAGCCTCTACGTGCTGAAAGTCAGGAGCGAATGTTTGCTCATACTGATATTTGTTGAAAATACATTTTTTCCATGTATGTAATTTAAACAAAGTTATTGTAAGACTGCATGTATAATGGCAGCATTTGACGTTTGATAACAATGGCAATAACACATTCAATGTATCCGGTTCCCTTCCTGCCTTTTTGCATTTCCTTTTCTCTGCTGTCAGCTTTATCGTCACGTTCATTTGCAAAGTGCCAGAAAAACTGACCTTGACTTAAAACATACATGTGTGTTTGTGTGTTCACCATATCTAGCCATGAATAGATGTATAAGTTTAACAGACACATACACAGACACGCTTACACTGCCTCTGGAAGCAACTCTGGGTTTGGTGACTTGCCCAAGGAGACTTTGGGAGGTGGGGAGGCGGGAAGGCCCGGATATGAAACTGCCGAGCAGCACCACTTTAGTGTTTAAATTCTTATCTAAATAAAGTAATTGTTCAACTGGCAAGAAGACCATGAAATCCATCTTTGTCATCAAGAAGAACAAGGAGTCCTGCAACTGATAGCGTAACCTCTACACAAACCTACTCTCAACATCATCAAGTTAGCCTGGAATCAGCTTTAATCCACATAAACTTTGGCCAGTCCTCCAAGACAACTGGAACAGTCAAAAATGCTTTAAGAACAAAGGAGGATCGGACTAATCACTGATTTGTATTGCACTTTAACTAAAGTTAAAGGATGGGAGTTGCCAAACACTCGTCTGGTGTTCATAAGGCCGCTGATCCTCATGTTCAAGGCTTACAAGTTAGGGGACTGAGGATGAATCTGGAAAAAAAAAAATCAAAAAAATCTGGAAATTAAACCAGTTTCAGTACTACAAATAAGACAGATAAATATACAACTGATTTATAAAGTTACATTTACTTTACATACGAGTACCAAATTCCCACTTTGAGTCACTGTTGCCCTGCTGCAGGTCAGCAAAGAATCAAAATCTATGTAAAAGGAAGGTGGCCACTTGACTGGATGAATTTCAAAATCTATTTATGCAGGGACCAAAGACTAGATTTTGTTCTTCATCACTTCCAACAGAAGCATGTTAGAAAGGGATGTTTTAGTGATAAACATGAACATAAACAGGATAAACAGAATATTAACAGAGACATGTAAAAATCTTTCCTTTAACTGATAATTATAGTTTTTTAATTTCACTGTCTAACACTATTTCCACAGTACAGTATGTGCCGTATATTGTGCTTTCTTTTGGACTATGACAGTGCAGGTTATATGGTCTCAAAAGTACTTAGGTAGCAGGCAGAGTCCCTGCTGTCTAGGTCTGGTAAGTGCAAAGCACAATGTAATGTCACCTCCCATTGTGGCTTGTCAAATACAGAAATGCAGAAGAAAGTCTCTCTCTCGCTCATGCATGCAGCCCCCTACAGTCAGTCATTTGGGGCATCATATCCACAGTCTCAGCACAGCAGTGGCTGCCAGGCTCCTCAGATGTTGTATTATAGATCAGCACTTGTTGTTTCTCATGTCACTAACCTGCCAAGCTGTGAGACGTGAGGAAGTAATCTCCTCGCTGCCCACTGAAACACACACTCGCTATTGTGACGGTTCCGAATGTAATTTTTTGGACATCTAGTTAAAACAAAGTCAAGAAATAAAATAATATAAAACAGAGTAAATGCAAGTAAATGCATTTCCTCATCATGCTCCCAGTCAGTTTTGTATTTAGATTAATTATGCTTCCTATTGCTACTGCTCCCCTGTGTAAAGTATTAATTATGCATTAATTTCAGGGTCAAGAGCGTATTTAACATGAAAATGTAAATGAAAACTCAACTATATGTTATGCGTTGTGATGGTCTTACTAAGTGATTTTTTTTTCTAATTAAAGTATAAAATTCAGGAAGTTAGGTTGGGTTAATCATTTAAACATTTGGACAAAGTTTAGTTTATGACTTGTAGATGTCCTTTAATTTCTAACCATTTAGTTTATTAAAAACCATCACTGCACAAACAGCCATCACCCCTCCAGGCCCTCCAGCTCTCGCTAGAATTATTTGTCCATGAAAATAATGGATTTCTCTCACTTAGCCCTGAAGAGGCCTCTGGATGGTTTGCTATGTATCATCGTGCATGATGCCCTACGTCAACTACAGATGACCTGTAAGCCAATCAGTCTTATTGATATATGACCGCCTACACTAATGACGACTAAACAAAATATTTCGAGGCAGTGATTTCAGAAAATGTCTGAAGCCCATTTTTCTGCCCTCTAGGAGCACATGTTCCTCGTCCAGAATCTCTATAACACGACTCAATCTGGGAGTGAGTCACATATTTGATAATCAAGGACTTCCAGTACTTAATATTGTTTTAATGAAATCTTGGCCCTTTTTCAGCACAGGGCTGTTAATTATTTCATAAGAAAGGTCAGGATCTCTGTTCTGAACACAATGCTGTGAACATGTGGTATAATACTGACCATAACTGAAGGCACTAGGATTGCATTCCTTAACCTTGAAATTCAACTACAAAAAACAGCGAGGTAATAATAAGAAATAAATTCCAATGATTTTGAGACAAGTTTATATCTTGGTTTAAAATCAAGTTGTGTGAATGTGTCAGAAAGGAGAACTGATTAAAATTCTACTTGTAACGTTTTCCTCCATCACTCTTTTTGTACATCATCGTCTTATTCACTGTCACATATTGAGAACTATATATTTAACAAAATGCTGAAGGCAAATAAATGGTAAAATTTGAAGAAAAAAAATGCTGTAAAATTTTTTTTTCAAAAACCCTAATTATGGTACCTTATGATAATTTGGACTAGCTTTGAGCCTATGTGTCCTGTCAGACAAGTTTTGTGGTTCAGAAACTTGGAAGAAACAGATCCCAGTAAGAGTGGTGACCACTAATGTAAGCACCAATAAACCTTCCTATGACCTCTTCTACTCCAGATTAGGACCCCAGGTATGGCAGGTCTTAGCAGGAGGTCCACAAAGTTCAGACAGCAGAGGATTATATGAGGAGCATCTACAGGGCAACAGGCATCAGCTCCCACCTGTGTGGGTGTGTTATGGGAGAGAAAGTCAGAGGAGAAGTGGGCATGCAAGTCCAAAGAGGGGTGAATTTATTAATGTGCACCAGGTGGGGTAATCCGGGGTTGTATACCATTTGTTTGAAGTTCCAGGGCTATTGTAGCAGCAAACTGAATCTGTTGCTTAGTAGAAAAATACTGACAAGTAATGTTTCGCAATATGTGAGGCTCCCCTGGCTGCAGCCCAGGAGGATCAGGGCGGTGCCCAAAGTCCTTAAGCACGAGCAGTGAAGCTAGCTGGTGAGATCTGTCTTCCTTGAGCCGCTTAAAGGAAAAAGGGCATCCCCCTTCTCCGCCCATCTTGCTTTCTCTCCTCAGCTATTCATCCCCACTCTTTTAGCATTGCGCTCGCTTGTGTTCCCTCTGTCTCTCGCTCACTTCCCTTCTTTGCCCTGATTGGGATCTGCAGTCAAGCGGATTAACACATTCTGACAGGAGAGGCAGGCTGCCCACACACACACTTTCAAGCAGCACGTGCATCTCAGAGAGAAGCTGTGTGTGCATATGTACAGCCTCTCAAGCTTGCACTGAAGTGAAGGAATGTCTAACTGTGTGATGAATAGAGTCCACACACCCACATACACACCTCAGTATGAACTTAAGTGCATATAGGCATTTAGGGCTAGAGCTGCATGCATGTACAGCATAGACAGAGCGACACACACGAAGCATAGAGTGTGTACGCACATGCATGTATCAGTTTGCGTGTGCCTGCGTGACTATATCCACACTTCATAATTTATACTCAAAAGCACTTGCAGAGGCAGAGCAGCAAATGGGCACATTTTGTGACTATCCAATTATCCCCTCTCTCTTGCTCTCCGTCACTCGGTATGTCTCAGCTCTGTCCTTGACCAGCGATGTTACACCATGTGCCAGTGCAGATAATCTTTAATAATTATTGTATAATTCGCCAATCTTGTCACACTGACTGTTCGACTGTACAGGGCACCACCGAAAGCCCCAATCCTCTATGTCTAGCATTTCTGTAATGCTTGGCCAGTCATGGTTATGGCATTTAAATGGACAAAATGGACAAAATAATAATTATCATTTATTGCATGTGGAGATAAAAAGTCTTTTATAATAATCACAAGTCTGTTCAAGCAGTTTAAATTGCTGTTCTTTTTTGGACAAGAACATGTTAACAGATTTAGGTCATTTTTACTTTGCAAATTTTCTACATTTCTTAACAGCAATTATTTAATAAAACTAAATAATTCCTGCTACTGCTTCACTGTAAGAGCCTTTCAGGGAAGTAAAGACATTGGGTTCCTCTCCCCTATAACTTGCCCAGAAAATATCTAATGAAATCTTAGTCAAAACTGAATTATTAAAAGGATACATGTGATGATCTTCTGTATTTTTGTTGCAGTCAACAAAACAACACTATATTCATTCTAGTAACAAGTACTTTGAGGGCATCCAGAGCCAGATATATCTTATTTTGCTGTGCCACAGAGCACCATTGTTTATCTACAAACTTTCAGCAAGCCACACATTTGCACTGGGGAACTTTTCCTTTCATTACCACAAACACTGACACTGTTGAGTACTTTCTTTTGACTAAATTCTACACAGACATTCCTAACTTAAGCACCCAGCATGGATTTAGCTGCCACTGAAAAAAGTCCCCAACAAATACACTGTTCCCTACAGACAAATGTTTACAATAACTGTTTCCAAAAAAGGTGATTACACTGTGTGTAACAAAATTCAATGATTTGCAAATGATTAAAAGCCTATAAGTGACATAAAAAAGTAAAAACAAAATATTAAAACTGAGAAATGCTATTGTCAGTGATGTTCATTTTGAATTTTATGCCAGCAAAAATGCTTTAAAAAAGTAGGACCAGGGGCATGTTTACCACTGTGTTGCATCATCTCTTTTTTTCAAATGTTTTGTCAGCCAAATGTTTTCCAATTTTCAGCTAATGCAGAATATCAGCTCCTTAACAGCTGTCAATGGTTCTGCTTTTCAACAACCTGTTTTGGAGCTGAATATTACACATTTCCCTCCACTACATTTATGCAATGGTTGTGTTTACTCATTACCTTAGAGATTTAGGTTTCCCATACAAAAAGTGACAAAGACACATTTAAATAAGCTGTAGTTTTACTTAATTGCTATTTTGTGCAGCTATTAGCAGTACACTATATAACGTATTCTGAAAAAGGTTCTGAGGGCTTTTTTTTTGTTCTTTCTTAAATTGAAATGACTCATGCTACTCTACTGCTAATGTGAAATACCAAGAATTCATGGAAAATGTCAGGGGCATACGACACTGATACCTCCCCAACAAGGTGGTGTTTAATGCAGTACATCTGTGGAAGGGGACAGTTGAGGACAAATGCTGGTGAATGTTGCTTAATGCTTCCTGGCTTATGAAGAGAATGGGTGGTGGGCAGTATAAAGGCCGGTATAGTAAGGAAGCACCCA
>VVHJ01024855.1:4533-18819 GCA_015107715.1 Tylochromis polylepis
CCTTTCAACTTAAGAGCTTAAAAATGTGACAAAAAAAAAAAAAACAACAACAAAAATCCTCCATAAGTCAGTGCTTTGAACAAAACTGATCAAACAGTGAGGAATTCAAAGGTCTTGAGGCTCTGTGAGTCAAAAAGCTGCATTATGGTCACATTCCCGAGACATGTTCATATCTAATAAAACAGAGGCCCACCTCTTTAGCGTTCAGACTGTCCACTGACAAATTTCCCAGGCTATCGGCATTCTTAAGATTCTCCTGTCAGTCACAAAGGGCAACTTATTGACCGACCATCTAACGACTGCTTCCAAACACAAAATTCAAGGTTTTCCACTTCCTGCATTACACAGTTAAACCGTAACACTAATGTAAGCTGCACAACGACGGTGTTTAAAAACCCTAACATCTGCTCAGCAAACACTGACACGTCACGGTTTTGGCAGGAGCAGGTTCGTTTTCATCAGCCTGACACGCTCGAGACTCCGAAAGATCAAACACCCAACAGAGAAGTCTGGATCAGTGGCTATGAACTGAAAGGAATATGTCCAGGCATGTGTCTAGGAAATGATTGTTCAAACAATATCCAAATGTTGTGCTCTTTAAATAAGAGAACAGCAGACAGTGTTTGCATGCTTGATTTTAATCTTGCATTGTGATTATTTCAGACATGAAAAGGTTTGGGCTGAGAGGTCGGGAATCATCCATAGCTAGCAGTTCTTCGCTGTTTGAAGCTCTCAGATTATTCAGTCATTTGTACAGTGTTACCTAGCAAAACTTTAGATCACAGGATATCAGGGAACTTGTATGATGTCTTACATGTAACCAAGATTATAAGGTGTCATTTTGAGACCATCTGTAATTAAAACCTCAAATTTTCACCCTTTTTCGTCATTGTGAGTATTCCCAGATTAGAATCTATTCAGTGCAACAAGCTTCAAAATCTGTTTGGTTCAGATTTGACTTCAGCGCTTGAAACTGATTTATAAAGAAACGTTTTTTTCACCATTTGAAGGCTTTAACAGCATAGTGCCATTTCAAATACTCCCTCACACAAATGGCATTTTTCATGGCCCTTCAAACTATAGCCTCACATTCACCATGAATGCAAAATTTCTACCTGCCTACACAGGTCTGTGATTTACTGAGCAGCTAAAAATGCTGGCAAAGGTGCAGATGGATGTGCACAACCTTTCAGCGTTCAGCATGCGCCAAAGAGGAATCTCCTTCCATTCCTGTTGTTCTTTCTGAATGCATGAGTAAATAACGTCCTCTGCAGAAGTCGTGGGCTTCATGTGGAAAGAATGCGCACACAGTTCTTGTTTCTGCACTAGCTCGGTCGTGTAAGGAATGGACTGTTCGCTCATTCTGTTGGCCGGTGCCGTCTCTTTGTTCTTTTCTGGATCTTTGAACCTGCTAGGCCTAACTCAAGTGTTGAGTTTCAGCTTTGCGCAGCTTTTCAGGAACATGTCAATGCAGATCAACGCTTTGAGAGTAAATCCAAGGAGGCTAAAACACTCGATTTTTGTCACAAAGAGAGGAAACTGATACGATTCCCTTCATATTTGTTCTTCACTGGCTAATACAGACATACAGTAAGTAAGTAAATAAAACACCGACTTTAACTGGAGCCCACTATATCCATCAGAAGCTCACAGCTGAGATTAGGGCTCGGCTTGAATACAATAAACCATGAATACAATTAATGTGATAAAAAGGATTGATTTTAATCCTTAATTTTCCTTAATTGTAATGAAATCAAGGAAACCTTTTCCTTTATAGCAGTGCACTTTGATTCTTCCATAAACTCCAAACTTACTCAACACCGAGTTCAGCTTAAACCGAGATGATTTCAAGAGACCTTTTGGTCAGTGAGACCCTTATTTAGGAAGTGAAAGCTGTATCAAAGTTCTGCAGCTGAACATGTAGGACACAGGTGTCAAACTCCAGTCCTCGAGGGCCGCTGTCCTGAAACTTTTAAATGTGTCCCTGCTGCAACACACCTGAATAACATTAGTTGGTCATTAGCAACACTCCATAGGACTTGACTGCATGCTGAGGTGGCAATTCAGCCATTTGATTCACGTTACAGCAGCTCATGAGTGAATGAACACGGTGCAATAAAAGTACTTTTAGATGTACATTTTTCCAAACACTTACATTTATTTAAATTTACTTGAGTAGGGTTAGGGGTTGCCACCTCAGCATGCAGTCAAGTTCTATAGAGTCTTGCTAATGACCTACTAATTTTATTCAGGCGTGTTGCAGCAGGGACACATTTAAAAGTTTCAGGACAGCGGCTCTCGAGGACTGGAGTTTGACACCCCTGATGTAGAAGGACCATTAGCGGTTAGGCAGCTGCCTTCATCTCAAGATCACGCTCTCTTGCAGTTTGCTTCAGCAGAGTGTAACCAAAATGGCGCCTTGCTGTCAGTTTCGGCTTTCCATCAATCTCCCTCTGGCTATCTGGCTCAGGTCACTCGAGCTGCACAAGTCTGCTGCCACTAACGCTTCTCTTCGGCCCGTTTTGTCACCACAGATCTCCCACAGTAGACACTTCAGGCCGAACTTCATGGTCAAAAACACCTGCGACTTTGACTCCAACCCACTGAATGCCCATTTCCCCAGCACCTCCGCCTCTTTTTTTTCAGATTTTTTTTATTTTTTATTTTAAATACATTTAAAGTTAAAAATGCACTCTAAAAATATGTTTATTTTTTAAGTTCAGTAAATGCATGATGCTTTAAACAAGAAATGACAATGTTAGATATCACAATATTGACCAAAACAATAGTGATTATGATTTGAGCCATAGCTGAGCAGCCCCTGCTGAGAATCACGTATTTTCTTAAACGCTGACATCCTCTTGGAAGGGCATAAACATTTAGCTCACCAGACAACACCTTCAAATGTCTGTCAGTGAATTATGTTGGCCATCTTATACTCCACCTTCAACTGACACTTTAATCCCCTGTAATGAACAGAGACAGTGGCTGGAAGGGAATTACGTTATACCTATAGCTATATCAGAGGCCTGGGGATACAGTGGATGAAGAGAAATAAGTGGTACAAAGAGGCCTTTCATCCACAAGACAATATCGGAGCTCTCAATTAGTGCAAGCCAGACTGGAGACTAGGGTGCCAGCATTGATTGTTCCCCCCACCAGCCACTTTAGCACAAAAAGTCCACAGGTTTTCCTGCACTACAGCTTAAGTCAAGCAAAGGCATGTTAAAATACACATGACTGGGTTTTTCTTTTTTTCTTTTTTTTTGAGCTGGTGCACCAACTTGGTTTAAAACAAGTGAACTTTGTGAACCAACAAGGTAGGAAGGAATATTTTCACTCCAAAGAGGACCTGAAAAATGATAGTAGACATTACTGGTATTCCAAAGTAAACTTGGACTCGGCTCCACAAGCTTTTCAGACGAGCAACAGGAAACATTTATTTTCAGGGCTGAACACAGACCAACACATGACCAGATAAACATCAAAAATAAACAGAGACCACAGAATTTAATACAGCCGCTTCCACAGGTCCCATCTATGTACGGTATGCCAAAACAAAAAAAAACCCCACTGTTATTCTTACCTGAGGGCATTCATAGAGCGGCGACCTTAACATGCCGTCTGACTTTCACACAGGGAAAGAAAAGAAGGGAGGCAATAAGAGACTGGTTGAAAACCAGCACAAAACTAGCCAAAGCCTAAGGCGAACACATGCCTGTTCAAGGGCCTGGACCGTATCATGCGGATACAGTCAGGTCACGTATAACTGCCAAATACAGACTTGATTACTTCCTCTCACACAGGTGCAGAGTGTATGCATTTCTACAGCACACTCAGCTGGAGCAGAAATGATGTGACGGGGTGACCTGACGGTGACATAAGTGACTAGATATTTGAAAGCTGATCTCACTCCCACGTCATGAAGTGACCCAAACAGGCTTTGAAAATAATTGTTAAAACCCAGCCACATGAAACCGAAAAATAATGTTTTTAGCCTGCTTGGCAATATATGACCAATCATTAGAAAATGCATGCATTTTAATAAAAATACAAGGTAAACTGCACACTGGATTTAGAAGATTTACCCCTTTGTTTTGAGCCACCAGACCTCTCTTTCCAACAAGAAACTAACCTCCACTGCAAAACTGTTAAAATTCACTCGTTTCCTCAAACCAAAAATACAGACAACATGAAACACATCACCTCTTATTTACTATAAAATATCTGCATACACTGGGTAGCACATTAGCAGTTCTATCCGAGATGTCCATCTGAGAGTGGGTCAGTTTTAAGTTGGGTTGAATATAGTCAACATACTTGAACTGTGAGAGTCGGATCTGTATGAAATGACAGGGTCTGTGAGGAGCTTTAAACAGACATTCATATGAGATGAATGACCGAAACATTTGCTGCATAAACCATTCATTAATTTAGAGTTTAAAAAAAAAAAAAAGATAGCAAGATCTTCCCAAGGGAGGTAAATTTAGTCCACCATTGGATTCTTGCCTTATTCTTGTCTTGGTAAGACAGGATGCAAAAGGAAACTTAAAGTTACAAGGCCTTTACATGAACACAACTACTTAGCAAGCCTAAATAACAAGACTATAAACATGAGCTGTGAAACAGAAGGGCTCAGCTGAATACAGCACAGAGTCTCAATGGATGTTTCAGCCAGTGAGGTGGTCAGTGTCAAAGGGAATTTGACTGCAGACCTTCCAGGCTGTCTCAGCAAAAGAATAACCCTGCAAATCTTTCACTGGACCTCTAAATATTTAACATCCCCGTGGTTGGCCTATGTTCCTCCTCTCTAAGCCTCTTAATGGATGGCGCTGTGCCACCTGGTCCGTAATAACCACCGAGTGAATAGAGGGCATCTTTTATTGTCCACGGGCTTATGATTCACACACAACAATTAGCAGCTTCCAAGCTATGAGCAGCACTCACTGTGTAAAAATCTAGGCTTAGCACATCATCAAACAAGGCCTTAATTCCTCCATCTCACTGTAGTGATAAGCAATGACATATATACAAAAGGACTGGATACTGGATTCTTTTCCAAAGCTGATGATGAAAGGAAGTCACCTTCGGAGCAAACAGATGCATTTTTAAGGCTGGGCTGTCCTCAAAACAGCAGTAAAGTCAACGGCTGATTTCAGTTGTCAGTTAATTTGTTCCTGTGATTCTTTCTATCGTATTAATTAAAACCAAGTGCACCTGGAAACCTCACCTCTTGGTTTCTGGCAGGTACAGTAAGGATAGGTCACGTCATCAAATCTCATACCTTGCTCAAAGTTCTACTTCCGGCAAACACGCAGGAAAGTAAAGGATCGAGGTATAGGACTCAGCAAATCCCTCTTTTGTCAGAAGATCTCTCGGTGTGATGGTAATCTCCCTGTCCCAAGGGATTCTCCTCAGTCCACACCCCCACGTGAGATTTGTGACAGGGTAAAAAGAGAAGTGCCTACAGACACAGCGGATCTTGAGGGACGGGTGAATGAGTGGAATTCAAGGATACCTTGAAAAGCAGTCTCTACATCATGAGAGTCAATCAGAAGATAAGGCGACGTGGAGAGCGCAAAAAGAGGGATATAACAGCAACGTGAGGTTGAAAACGCACAATGGCATTCCTGAGAGGGGCCTCGTGAAATGCTGAATGGTCTATTCATTCATTTAAAAAAAAAAAAAAACCACATTGGGTGGTAGCTGGTGCTTGTGTTAACAGTGCTCACATCTGACAGTTAAAATAAGCTTATTTCAGATTTAAATCTCCAAAGTACCTTCTAAATTTCTAAATAGTGTAAGAAGATCACATCATAACTAAAGACATAAAGCAGTCTATATGGTCCCTCTGAACCAGTCATACATCATGGCGAGTGAAAAGCCCACGGTTTAGATTTCTTAGGACAAGAGAATGTAAATGGGTGGAGTGGGGGTCTCTAGTTTCATGCCTCTGTGTTCAGCAGGCTGTCAGTGAGGACAAGTGAACACTACCTAAAGCTGGAGACTGGGACAAAGTGCCAGTAGATAGATCCAGTTTCCCCTGCTTCAGCCAAATACGGCTTTGTGGTGGAAAAATCTGCACCTGGTGGCCATGGAAACCAGTTTTCATCCAGACGAGACCGCACAGAGTAAAAGTGAGCTCTGATGAAAATGTAATGCTTTCTGAAGGAGCTCAGCGGCTTTTGCAAGTTTCGCTTGGGTGTCTAAAACTACAACACTGCCACTGTGAGCTGTGTTCACCGCTTCTTCAAGAGGCTTGGCAACATACACCAGTCTATACACTGTAACAAAGGTAATGTCGTCTAGAGCTGAATACTCCAAAACTCAGATATTTGTCACTTGAAAAAAAATTGTTTTGGTTTTTTTGGGTTTTTTTATTAACTGAAACTTTATTTAACCAAGAAATTGTGAATCGTCAGAATTTAAAATGTCTTTTGCAGGAGTGTCCTGACCACTTAGGAAGCAACCTATTCGACATTGCTCAGTACAATAAACACTGACAAACAAAAATATACAAAAACTCATATTACAAAATTAGTATTGACGTACACATAAAAAACACCAAAATCTGCAACAAGGGACGAGTCTGCCTATAAAGAACACTTTCACTTTCTGTATGAAGCTCTTCAATTCATGAATGCGTGTCTAAATGTGGTCAAAAGATTTGCACAGTTGTGCTTTCTCTAACATAAGAGACAACAATCCTGGGTTTAGGCAGAAAATCTGCGTGGAAAGAACATGAAGGAAGCGGCACACATGATGCCCACTCACAGTTAATGAAGTGGATCATTGGCTGCGTAAATCGCACACTGGAGCGATCCAGCATGACAAAAACTGAAAAACTGGCTAATGTGTGATCCGGCGGCATTGCACTTTTGCTTTCTTGCATGCTCCTCTGTCAAGTAAGTCCTGGAAAGTTGAGGACTGCAGTGCACGTCAGCTTAAATTCAGATTATTCTGCAAATTCGTCCATGTTAAAGCTGCATAATAACAAAAAAAAAAGGTACTGGGTTATTTTGTTTTGAATTTTATGATATATATATATGATACAATCTCAGCTTGACTTTCACCTCACCCTGCTATCAACTTACCAACTTTGTGGCTACATTTCTTTTTTTTTTTTTTTTTTTTTTTTTTTTTTTTATTTCTTTTTATTTCTTTTAAATCACATAGCAAAAGACCTGGGGACTGTACTGCTGGATCTCTCAAGAACTGAGCTACACTTGTGTCTTCTTCTGCATCATCCAGCAACTTAATTATGCTCACACCTTTTATTTTAAAAAAAATGTATATGCTGTAGTCTCCTGTAATTTGCGCACCTTCACACTTTAGATTTTACGTGGATTACAGCATGAAGAGACCAGCAATGACGTGAGGGTTTTCACCACAAACAGGAAAGAGATGCTAAGTGGTAAGAGGGCACTGAGCGTGCCATTATTGCGGCAGATAGTTGGGCGTACAGAGCAAGTGGCCTGACAAATCTTCTTCTGTTGCAACATAAGCAGTAATTATGGTGTTCCTCTGTATTTTGCCACAGTCAACCCAGCATTTTGACATCAGGAACAGCATGAGACAACAGCTGAGTGCACCTGAAACACCAAGTGGTAGGAGCACATAAAATAACAAATAACAGCTGTGAGCAACATTCAAAAGGATGCCCTGTCCTCAAAAGCAAGATCACAGGGGAACGCAGCAAATAGTGAGGGAACACCGACCGAAGGCCTTTAAATGCCACGAAATGTTTGTTAACACAATAAAAATCTGATTTCCTTTTTTTTTCAGTTATTTGACATTTGATCTAAACCCATTAAAATGCTGCTAACCTAAAGTCTGATCCATAAGTTTCTGATGCAACGCTTTCACGGTCACAAAGAGGACTAAACAAAAACACAAAAGGTCAGCATTTAATGAATTTGCTACCTTTCTTTTTGTCGTTGAAATGCAACATCTGGTTTAAGTTTAGACTTCAGCGTATCCGGTGCCAGTTTTGGTGCTGCTTCGGGTATAGCCATGATCGATCGCTTTGTGAATTCAGCGAACAAATGTATGCGAATCGGTTCATGCATGCATAAGCCGGGTTCACCTGCATGCAGCCGAAGTCTACAGTCCTGGTGTCTTTCTTTGTGTTGAAACTAAAATCAAATTAGAAGAAAATATGGCTAAAGGAGGGTGAGGTGAAATGGTCTAAATGCATCCAAAAAGTAGGAAAAGTAGAAGATCTACATCGTAGATCACAAACTACATGGAAAACAAAGGAAAGGGCAGTCATTTTTCCTTTTTGTGTGTACACACACCTAACTCAAACAGTGTCCTTTGTCATGCAGGAGTGATTCTTAAACTTTGCCGTGCTTTCGGGTGTCTAGGGTAGATGTAGCTATACAACTCTTCAGATTCACTGCATGATCCAGATGGATTAGATTAAGCTTTCAAAGCAGGATGTGACCACCGTGGTTTTCTTACAAAAACACGCCGACTTTAAAGTAAACGACACCAAATGTAAATTTCCTCTTCAGTCTACTTGGGAAATGTGTTTCTAATGTAGACAAGCTTTTCTTTTTTATATGCAGGTCTCTGACAAATGTGCAGGGTTAACATGAGTTGTAAGAGGCACACGGCTCTCGTTGAAACAACTGCGTTTAGACAGTTTCGTGGGGGTGGGGGTTGGCATTTAGCTTATTACTGGAGTATGCGAATTTTTGGACTCATTATCAGTAGCAAACTTAGACCCAACTTGAATTATAAATGGCTGGCAAACATGACTAAAAGACATACTGGCATATGCAAAGGGCAGCGCATATATGCTAAAATGCAGGTGTCAATCAGCTGTGTCTCTTTTGAGACTGCCAGAGAAAGAGTAGACCAAGACAGAAATCCAGATATCCTGTCTACATCCTGAATGATTCCCAACAACAACGTCACACACAAATGCGTGCTTACACTGAGTCCGACCCACACACACTCTCCACAGACATAAACCTACTTAGCAGAGGTTTAATTAACTTTCTAAACGCTGGTGGCTGACACAATGTCGCAAAACAAATGCTAGAAGAAACCTCCGAGCCTCGTGCTTATGAGACACTTCCAGAGATGTTGATTGTGCATAAGCAGGTTTACTGACTAGAAAATCCAGGGATTAGACATCACAAGGTTCACTGAGTCAACTGAATCTGTGCACAGACGCCCTATTTATTTCATTTAAGAGTTACACTGATCCTAACAGAGGCACCGATCCAACAGCCACCCACGTAAGACAACCTAACTTTTATTCTTGAAGGGGTGGTTGCTTTCCACTTAGAATATGTTGTGTCTGCTGCTTACAGCAAATTTACCTTGTTATGGTTTCCCTGTGCATATATCTGAATCAGTGCATATACATTTGTTCTTTTTCTTCAAGTTTTTGCACATTTCCTCTAAATGTCCTTACAGTTTGACTTATAATGCGATGCCAATGCTGCCTAAAATAAGTATTTTTGACCAAAAGAAACATTTTGTATTTTTAAAATAAACCAGACTCAATTTTTTTCCAAAGCAACAAAAAGGAAATACTCTGATTCTGAATATCTGGACAGATCTGAGGTCTCGAAGCAGATGTTTCCCTTCAAATACTGCAGTTGTACATTACCTGACACATCAACAGATGTTTGGGTGCTATGCATCAGCTATACTTTTCCACCATATACGCCTACAACAAGAGCATCAACGTGTAGGGCGTAAGATCACGACGGTCAGTTCGAGTCTCCAGAAAAACTTTAAACATGAGCAATTTCGATCAAAAAGCTTGTAAATTACAATCCATAATCATCAAATATGTCTGCTTTGTTGTTGTGGTGTCAGATAAAGAGCCCTTTTAATTTATAACTTTTTGTTTCACATGGCTTTCCTGTCCCCATCACCATCAGGCTTGTGCACAAAAAAAAAAGAAAAAAAGGAGAAAACCCCAAGCCGGCTGTGATTTTCAATGTGGCATCTAATTCAGCCATGAAATGGCTCAGTGGGGTGTTCCCTTGCAGCCCTTCCCCTCCCCCCCACCCACCTTGTCCTGTTCCCCTTAGGCAAGACCATGCTGGGCGCATGTCAAAGATCACATGACAATAGAGATTCCTGACCCAGCCGGGGGAATGGGAATGAACCTAATTCAACCATGTCGCAAGCTGCCGAAGCATTGCTCTTGAGACAGAGTGGCGGGCCGGTGAGCAGCATTCATGTGAAAATGTCACATTGTTAGAGATTTGTTCACAACTAACTATAACATTTTTACGTATTAGTATTTAAGGAAGGGCCTGACATGGCAAAATAAGAGAGAAATAAAAGGAGGTGAGTGACATAAAGAACCAAATCCTTTATCAAATGGACCGCATTACTTTTAAGAGACGGTACATGTAGAGTTACAGTCATCTGGGCATCATATAGTTCCTCAAAGACCCTACAATGCTGATCAAATATTAATTGTCAGCCTCTCAGTTTCCTCTCCCTATCATCTGACAGCCACACAGTTCTCCAACTTAACGTTTACCAAATTAAATGTAGGACATTCGTGAGGATCACAGATAAATAATTCAGGAACAGAAGTGAGTTCTTTCATTGTGTGGCTCTTACAGCCATCGCAGAGGAAGAAATGCTCCACTGTCTTTTCATGCTGTTCAGCTGCACTGGCACTGTAACGGCTACAAGGATACAAGTTCTGCTGAGGTGGACACACAGGAGTGAAAGAAAAAGAGAGCCTCTTTTCAGCTGACATGAAAACACTACAAGGACCAGACACAGAGCAAGACACGAGAGGGACAAAGAGACAATGGAACTGTGTTCAGGAAACACTGCACACTTTGGCCTTGGAAAAAATATAACTGGCCCAAAGCCACTTCAAGTTCTGTGTTTAATCTTTGAATCACAGCAATGTGTCATCACACAGAAACGCTAATGGACCAGTTAGTGGCACGTAAACGCTTTCTGTAAAGTAGATTACACAATGCCACCCAAGCCAAACAGTGCGCAAACATCACTCTCAGCATACAGCAGCAGGTATCTGGCAGGAGTGTTCCTGACGTTTCTGTAAGACACGCATTTTTTTTTTTAAAAAAAGAGAGAATTTACTGTGGATAAAAGGATTTACGTCCCAGCGGGTAAACGTTAATTAAGCGCGGAGTTCACGTGAATCACTGATTGTCTCAAAAGTCTCTGAACTAATGATTTCTGCTGTGTATGCGCCACCAAAGCAGAGATGCTCGTATTTCCAGCGTTATTTCTTACCTGACCGCTGCGATGCGACCGGACCGGCGAGAATAAGCGCGCAGCAGACCAGGCGCTCCAGCCACGAAGAACACCTGCGGAGGCAGCAACACTCACTGTAACTTCGCCCAAAGCTCAACAAAAAAGTTTCAATCAAACCGTAAAGCGGTACCTCATCTTCAGCTCTTCGTTCACCAGGCTCGGACGGGGAAGCTACATGGACTGTTTTTTTGGGGGGGTTGAAAGGTGTAATAAGTGAGCTCAGCTTTCCCGGTCCAGCAAACCGCTGCTGCGCGCCGCCCGAACAGCTGATGAGGACGCAGCGCTTCTGCTAGAAACAGGAGGGAGAGACCTGCAGGACACCACATCAGGGACTTCCGCCAGGTCCTAAAAGGGAACCATCCCACACTTCGAAGACTGTATGGTCATGGGAATGTTAAATAACAATACAAGTGTTTGGGGGTTGGTTTTTTTTTTTCACCATTATTATTTTATTACTTTAATTCTCATTACGCAGTCAAACTGAAATGCTTTTTTTTTAATATTCCTCACATTTGATACTAAAAGGAGAGCAGACAGCACAAGCACAGCACAGCTGAAGTGAGCAGCTATCCCACTTTATGTGAACCTACAGAGTTTTTCTGAAACAAGGTGCTTTGTGCAGTAAAGTCAGCACCCTTCAATATAAGAGACACCACCCCAACAATCACAAGATGCCCCTTGCACTGGCATCAGTAGGGAGGAAGAACTCCTTTTTAACAGGAAAAGACTTCGGGAAGATCCATGCTCAGGGAGGATCAGCCATTTACTGCAAATGCTTGGGGCTTGAAAGGGAAGGGAGGAGCTTCAGCGACGCCACAAACAATAAACAGGACAAAGAACAAACTACAGATGAGATCAGATCAAAGTTAATGACATGAATCAGCAGCATATGAACACAAAGGGAGTGAAAGCAGATCAGTGAGACAAAACAAATTTAAATTAAATCCTGGATTTAACAAGGAGCCAACAAAGATAAGTTAATATGGCAGAAATATGATCTCTGTAAGTGCTCTCACTGCGGCATATGAGATAAATGGAAGGAGCTTTAAAAAGCCTGATAATAGGGAATCTTGTTGTCAAACGATCAACGAATGGACTACTTTTTCACTCTGAGACGGGATGTTTGTGAGCACAAACACTGTTCTTGTTTACAGAAGCCAACACGAGTCTCACACGAAGCGTGCAGCCCCAAAAGATATCTGCTAAACAGTGGATGCATTCACATTGAAACCCGATGATGATTGCCAGACAGAACAGCTACAAAACTGCAAAAGTAAACCTTTGCTTCCTCTGACACCTAAATTTTAACCTGCATAACTTCTGTGTCTGTTTATTTAATATCAGAACACTTCCCAGCATTAGTAAAGCACCCCA
This sequence comes from Tylochromis polylepis, assembly GCA_015107715.1. NCBI lineage: Eukaryota > Metazoa > Chordata > Actinopteri > Cichliformes > Cichlidae > Tylochromis > Tylochromis polylepis. The sequence continues at coordinate 17,179 of VVHJ01024855.1, forward strand.
CGTTGTCCCAAACAAAGACAATCTCTGCCCCACATTCATTTATTGAGTAAAGCTTGTGTCTCAAACCAGTCAAACCCAAGTTGCATGTTGTTTTTCCTCCGTCTGTTGGCATTAGCTGACTGTGAACGGGTGAAGATCTAGAGCGTGATCTGAGTAAACCTCCGGTTTCCACAGGAAAACCTTCAGTCATTCATGCAAAGTTTGCACTGTCACTATATTATCGAGATGCGGTGGGCTCACAAGCGCAAACCTGACGACATAATGACCATTTGCAGCTTCACGGGGCTTACTGCAGTTTATCTTACACAGACGTAATAAAAAGGTGAGACCTACCTGATGAAGATGGAGGTTTTGGGAGGAAAAATAAGAAAGAAATTTAATTTCACTGAATTTAAGACTTAAAAATAATAATTCCTGCTTTATAAAACTACTGGCTCCCCTTCACTTCAAACACTGGGTCAGCAGTGCATCCATATTATCTGAGTCGTTCCCATATCTGTTACGATATTATTGAAAGGCTAAATTCGAAAGCTTCAGACATCAACAGTACCGTGTCAGCAAAACAAAACTGCAGGATAAGTGAGATGATTGTGTCAAAATATACACATATATTAAAAGTTACTGCTTTTACTGTACATACATGATCTCGCCTTCATATGCAGAAGACTGTGGTGTATAGATTGATGGATTACAAGTGGAAGTGTTGCTCACTGCATTGATTAGCTTACAAAAGAGGAACATCATAATCATGATTTTTAAGAGAGAACTTTATTGCCTTGTCTTATTTTTTATTTTTAAGTTTGTCATTAATTTAGCATTAAGTGGAGGTCAAACATTCAGCGCTGATTAGAACACACATGTACAAAGGAGGCAGCACAGGACAATGAAGGCCAAAACACACAGACTGAAAGCAGCACATATCCCAGGGCAGGTAAAATATTAAATGACAAACAATAAATGGATGGATGGAAACAGAAAATGACAACTGAAGGGTATGCCTCCTTTGACTGTGCAATATCCACCCTGTGCAATCATTGCTCTTCAGCTGTGAACAACTGTGCGCACACAACACTGCAGGCCTTACTGTAGCCAACGGTAGATTGAAAAATTGCTATGTGAGTCTTCTGACAGATGAAAAAAATAATCGCAGTGGAGTCATCTAAAAACGTCACGTGTCTCGGGTTTTACCTCGAAAGGCTTGTGTGTCGTGAGTTGTGTTGAGTCATGTTGCACTTACACAAAATGACCAGCAGAGGATGAAATTGGTTTTCTTTTGAAAACCTGCAAATGCAACACTTGAACATTGTCCTTCATCATTTCATTGTGCAACGCTGGATGTGTTGTGCTTATTATTTAAACATGATATAACCTGACTCTGCACTGTCAGGGTTCTTTGGCCTGAAGGAACAATAGTAGCATCATTAAATATTTTTGTTACAATCTGAAAAATCACCATAGCTTTTATGAGGCTTAAGACTCTGTTTATTGATGCACACTGATGCTGCCAATTTATGCAGAGGTAGCAAAATGCACAAATGCATGTCTTACTTTTTTTTTTTTTTTTTTTTTTTTTTTTTTATTTCTTTTTTTTTTTTTCTTTTTTTTTTTTTGTTTGGTTTTTTTTTTTTTTTGGGTGCTTTT